>PVHP010017328.1:0-34617 GCA_004024765.1 Zapus hudsonius | reverse complement strand
TAAATCATCTCACAACTTTCATTCTCAGACCAGTGTCTGTGGTCAGACACATTGGAATAGCCCCTGTGCCAGGAAGAAAGACAGCCCCACTCTGCCACAATTCTATTCCAAATAGCTGGGACAACAGAAAACTCCCAAACCCAGAGAAAAATACAAATGTCAAAGTACAGGAAAGTCAAAGGTCACCAGTGTGATTTTAAAATTAAAAACAAGTGCATTTCAAGACACTGTGATCAAGTTCTCAAATACTGAAGATAAAGAGAAAATGTGGCCCGCAAAAGAAAACAAGTTACTTATAAGGGGTCCCCAATTCACCTGACGAAATGCTTCAGGAAGAAATCTTACAGATAAGGAAACAGGACATGAGATTTTTCACAGTACTTATGGAAAGCAAATGACAACTAAAAATGCTGTACCTTAGAAAAGCAATTCTGTAAAAAAATGAAAATATAGACATTAATAGATAAAAGCTGAGAGAATCTATCTCCTCAAGACATGTACTAAAAGAAATAATCATGGAAAGCTTTCAGCCTCAAAGAAAGAGATGTCAGCAAGTAAGAAAAAAGCACAGGAAAGTTTAAAATTCATTAATAAAAGTAACTTTACACACAATTCCAGGACAACTTAATAAATAGTAACCATGACACACAAATTACTCATGTATTTAAAATAAAGACTAAAATTTAAATATTTTAAAATAACTATATTAATAAGTTGAGACAAAAATATAGAAAGATGTATAGTGGAACATCAAAAATTCAAAATAAATATGTAGGAATGAAGTCTAACAGTAGAGTTTTATTATTAGGCTTTCTTTTTGTTTCATTTCTTATCATAGGATTACTAATTTGTTATCATTTGAAAATAGAGTTCTATAATCAACAGATCATCTGAGATTAGCTTTGGTAGGTCATATGAGTTAAGAACTCATCCATTTCTTCCAAAATTTCCAATTTTGTAGAATATAGATTTTTAAAATATTTTTATTTATTCATTTTCAAGCAGAGAGAGAGAGAGAGAGAGAGAGAGAGAGAGAGAGAGAGAACATCAGGGCCACCACCTTGTGGGTCTGGCTTATGTGGGTCCTGGGGAATTGAACCCGGGGCCTTAGGCACTGGAGGCAAGTGCCTTAGTCGCTGAGCCATCTCTCCAGCCCGAATATAGATTTTTTTTAATATGTCCTACTTATTCTCCCAATTTCATTAGTATCTGTATCACATTTCCCCTCTAATCTTGTTGATTTGAGTTTTCTCTTTTTTATTTTGATCAGTTTAGCCAGGGGGTTACCGATCTTGCTTATTTTTTCAAAGAACTACCTCTTTATTTCATCAATTTTTAAAACTATTTTCTTGATTTCTATATCATTAATTTCTATGCTAATCTTATTTCCTTCCATCTGATATTTTGGGGTTTGAATTGTTCTTTTTTTCAAACTTAATAGATCATTAAACTTTTTGAGATCTCTCTATTTTTATAATGTAGGCATTTAGAGATATAAGCTTCCCTCTTAAGACTGCCTTCATCGGGTGTCAAAAGGTTCAGAATGTTGCATTTTTTATTTCCTTTTTTATTCCCTTTTTATTTCCTTTTTTATTTCTTCAATGAGCCATTCATTGTTCAGCAGTATGTTGTTCATACTCCAGGAATTTGCATATTTTCTGTTGTTTCTCGTAGTGATTTCTAGCACTGTGGCAACAGAAGGGGTGATGTCATTTATCCTGAATTTGTGAAGACTTACTTTATGTTCTAATACATAATCTGTTTAAGAGAAGGTATGAGCTGCTGAGAAGAATGCATATTCTATAGAGTTGGAATAGAATGTTACATAGATGTCTAGATTATGGTGTTTGTTTGCCTCTATTGTTTCACTAATTATTTTCTGTTTAGATTATCTATTGATGATAGTGCAGCGTTAAAGTCACCTGCTGTTATTATGCCATGATTTTCCTCTGATCTAATGTCAAATAGATTTTTCTTTACAAAATTTGATGCATCTGTGTTAGTTGCATATATTAGTTGGAGTTCTCTAGAGAAATAGAACTGATAGAATTGTGTTAAAAAGGGTATTGGGGATAGAGAGATGGCTCACTGGTTAAAGATGCTTGCTTAAAAGCCTAATGGCCTGTATATTCAATTCCCCAGTACCTATTTAAAGACAGATGTGGCCACATGCACAGTGACACATGTATCTGGGGTTCATTTGTAGTGGCAAGAAACCCTAATGTGACCATTCTCCTCTCTCTCTCTCTCTCCTCTCCCTTTCTCTCTCTCTCTCTTCTCTCCCCTTTTCTCTCTTCTTGCTAATAAATTTATGATTGTAATATTCTTTCATTGGATTGTTCTCTTGTTGAGCATAAAATAGATTTATCTATTTTGATTATTTTTTATTTAAAGTCTATTTTATCATATATTAGTGTAACCACACCTGCTTTTTCATTTGCTTGGATTATTGTTTTATATCCTTTTACCTTAGGTGGTCGTGGTACTGTGTGGGTTTTTTTGTTGGTGTTGATGTTCTTGGTAGTAATGGTGGGATTTTTTTTTCTTTTTTTTGGGGGGGGGATTTTTAAATTTTTATTTTTTAATTTTTTGAGGTAGGGTCTCATGCTAACCTAGGCTTACCTAGAACTCACTTTGTAATTCCAGACTGGCTTCAAACTCACAGGGGTCCTCTTATATCTGCCTCCCAAATTCTCACGTGCTGGGCTTAAAAGTGTGTACCACCAGGGCCTTCCTGGTAACCTGTGTGTTTTGAGTGAGGAGTTAAGTCAGTTGATGTGTAAAGTTATAATTGAGAGGAATGTGTTAATCCCTGTCAAGACAAAGACTTTGGAGATTGGCATTTTCTTGAATTCAAATTATTTTAACACCCATTCTTGTTTTGAATATTGTTTGTTCCCTCTTGTAGCCACTTGAGTGTGTTTATTCCTCTCCTCTGTGTAAAAGTATTCCATACAGTGTTCTCTGCAGGGATGGCTGAGTGCTCATATATTCATAAAGTAGGCTTTTATCATGGAAAGCTTTTCTTTTACCTTCTATTATGAAGGATAACTTTTTGTAGGTATAGTAGTTTGGGTTGGCATCCATGATCTTTCAAAATTTGAAATACTCCATTCAAAGCCATCTTGGCTTTTAGATTCCATTGAAAAGTTCATATAGTTCTGATGGGCTTACTTTTGTAAGTAATGAGCTTGTTTTTCCCTTGCAGCTTTTAGTACTCTCTCTTTTGTGTGTTCAGGGTTTTAACTATAATGTGACTTGGAGAATTTCTTCTCTGGTCCTATTTGGTGTTCTGTGTACCTCCTGAACATGGATGGGCTCCTCTTTTGAAAGATTCAGATAATTTTCTTCTGTAATTTGATTGAAGATATTTTCTATATCCTTGACCTGTAGTTCTTCCCCTTCTTTGCAGGCCCATGATCCAAATGTTTGGTCTTTTTAAGGTGGCCCACATTTATGTCATGTTCTGCTCATACTTTTTTTTTAAAACGATGTTGATTTTGGACTCCTTGCTTATTTTCTCTGTCTTGTTCTTGAGCCTTCATAGTCTGTCCTCCATATGATCTATTTTATCGGTAAGGCTTTCTTGGGAGCCTTTTAAATAATCTATTTCTTTTTTGTTTGCCATTGGGTTTTACTTCAGTGTCTTCATCCATTTATTGCATTTTGTTTTCATTTCCTCATGTGACTTTCTTATTGTCTCTTGAAATTCATTCCTGCATTTGATGATCACGCCATCATTAATTTCATTGTCCATTGAGGTTCTTTTTGATTATTCTCTTCAGTTTCATTCAGCTGTCTATTAATTTTTTTATTCTCCTTCATTGTATTCGGCATTGGTTCATGGTCTCATAAAGTTTATTGAATATGCTTATCATAATTGCATTTTGGAAGTCTATATCTGGAGTTTCCTCTAAGTAGTATTCCTTGGAGGTTTCCACTATGGGCCTAGGCATTCTTGGTGGGGATATCTTGTCTTGTTCTTTTATGCTATTTGTTTTAAGTTGGGTTTGCCCACCTGGAGATAGTCCTTCTGTCTTTCTGAAAATGCAGCAAGATTGGCTCTTATGGGGTCTGTATTGACTGGCATGGTTAGCCTAAATTCAGTTAGTCATGGGAAAGTTTGTGCTGGGTATACTTCAAGCTGAGCAGATTCCTTGAGTCTCTCCATGGGTCTGAGCTGAGAGGATGACCAACTCAGGCATCCGTACTTAGGGCATTGCAGGCAGGCAGGCCAGTGAGTCAGATCAGTGCCAAATGATACCCAATCTCAGCAAGTAGGGACTGGAGTTGTACCTGTGGGTCTGAGGGGGGGGGTCTAAGTCCTCATTTTGGACCCTGGGCACCTACTCAGTGCCCGAAGCTGGTGAGTGCAGCAATCAGCTCCCCCTATTTTAATTTTTACTGATTTCAAAAAGTTTATGGTTTTAGTTCAAGTGTATTGAAGACAAAAATTTCATTTCTTTAAAAATAATGACAAGGTCAAGTGTTCAAGATGTTCCAAATCCTATATAAAGAATTAAAAGATCTATCTCCTTTCTTCTCTCTCCTCTCTCTTCTCCCTATTCCCTCTTCTTCCCCTCCCTCTTCTCTTCCCTCTCTCATTTCTCCCCTCCTCTCCTCTCTTTCTCTCTTATCCTCCATTCCTCCTCCTTTCTTCTATTCCTCACTTTTCTATGCTCTCCCTCTTCTCTCCTGTTCCCCTCCTTCTCTTCTCTCCTCTCCCATTTCCCCTCCTCTCTTCTCCCTCTCCTATCCTCCTCTCTTCTATTCCTCTCTCTCTCTCCATCCCTCTCTCTTCTTTTTTCCTTTATAATAAAATAACCTGGGATGTTTTAGGTAAGAAATAAAAATGCCCTTCTACTTGTAAATTTTGATGTATCACAATTCCAAGTGATTCATTGCAACTGTGAATAAGGAATGTCACCAAAATACTGAGATGTCCTGAACCACTTTAGAAATTAATGGACTGACTGTGATATATGGGCACTTATTTCATGCATCTATAATTGGAGCACCAATTTATTTCCAATCATTTCAAGCACTGTAATTATAGAGCATCATTGCTGCCTGTTTAACATTCTCAAGGGAAGCTGTTATATGAATGCTAGTCAGGGACCAATATTTTGCAACTGAAATACATACACAAAATATGAGAGAATAAAAATATCCTAGTTTATTTGACAATGCCTGAGTCTTAGCCAAGGTAGGTAGAATTCAATGAGCAAAGGAGTAGCACCAGGATTTTTAAGTCATAGAAGCTTCATTTAAACATATCATTGAGGGAAACAAAGAATGACAATGGGCTATTGTTGCCTTGATTGAATGATGATGTCATTAGATATTCCTAGAGCATTTGCTATATGCCATATATTCTGAGTAACATGAGGTATATTGAAATAAAAAATGAAAAACAACCACACATATATTCAGCAGGATGTTAACATAGTGAGCTTGGCTGTGTGTTGTACTCTAGGAGAGTACTTTGGAAAAGATACCTACTGGATGCTTTTGCTTTTTATTTCAGATCTGATGGTATAAATGCATAGATGTATAATTGGGGCATTTATTCAATGTTTTTCATATTGTGAAAAAAATAGTTTGAAATTTCAAGTTTAAACACAACTTTAATGGAAAAAATATTTAGATCAACCTATGAGCCCTACTGAAAGCCTTTTTTCTGCTCCCATAGCACTTAAACTCCATTCATTTATGTACATAACACTCTCTCTTCTCTTAAACTCTACTATTTCTCTTATATTACTTCTACTGTAAAATAAGACAAGAAACATCACCAGGTGTGGTGGCGCATGCCTTTAATCTCAGCACTTGGGAGGCAGAGGTAGGAGGATTACCATGAGTTCAAGGCCACCCTGAGACTACAGAGTGAATTCCAGGTCAGCCTGAACTACAGCGAGACCCTACCTGGAAAAACAAAACAAAACAAAACAAAAAAAGAAACATATTCACTGGGGGATCCTAGATGGACATCACATCACCAGTTCCAGAGTAGGGACATTATACTTATTTGTACAAACACTGCATTAGTGAGTACATAAATGAAATTCTTTTATGGAACAGCAATGCTATTCCACAGCTTCCTTCAATCCCATCCCAATCAGTTAGACCTCATCTTAAAGCCTATCCACCCAGAATTCAATGAGAATTAAATCTTCCCAAAACACTTTTGTACATGCCCCAAAACCTTTTATAAAGTTTTTTGATTATACTTCATTATTTGAGAAAGAAAAACCAATCTCTTTCATCTCATATCCAGGAACCTGCATTATTCATTTGTGTTCTACCTCTGTTCATTCATTGATACTTTTGTGGAGTTGATGTTTTTAAAAGGCAATTAATGAAAAAATGTGCTTTCTGTGTTATGCAATTTGCAAAATTTGAATATGAATTCATCAGATGTGTAGTACCAGTTTAGGTGCCATAGTTTCATACTCATTATGGAAATTACAATGATGGGAGCCTTATCGGTACATAAAATCATAATAGTGACAACTACTTTAACACTGAGTTAGAAATTGTGTTATTAAATCAATAAGAAAGAAAAGTTTAAATGTATGAAACATGAAACAGGAAAGGTTGCAGTAGAGCAGAAAGGAAATCAGAGAGGAAAATCTTAAATCAAAGGACTTATCCAGGTACGGACTAAGGACTCTGGGTCCAGTGCATACTTTCTAAGCAGTGGTAGATTTATGTGAGTAATTTTAATAGTGATTATTCATATCAATTTACATGAGTTTTATTACTTTTCATAAAGCACAATAGTAATTATGAAGTGTGATAAATATGAGTGAATTTATAATAGAACTTACATGGATACTCTAATTAAAAAAGTTAGTCTGAAGCTGCAAATTTGCTACAGAAGAGAAAAGACAGAAAACAAACAACTATTTAGTCCATTGAATGTATCCTCAATTCTGCAAGCTTGTTAAATCATTTCACTTGTTATCACAAAAGCCCTAGTATCAGTGTTTTATTAGATAAGGACCAAAGACTCAGCAAAGATAAATAACTTACACAAGGTCAATCAGCTAACATTCAGAACTAGGCTTTGAACTCAAGTCATCACTTTCAAGAGTTAGGGGAGAGGATAGTAGACAAGTGGAGGGGTGGGAATACTGGGGGCGGAAAGGCTAAAGTATGACCAAAGGAAGGGAATGAAGGAGCGAGGCAGGGGGGTGTTAACCAAATCTGAAAAGATGGAAAAAGTCATCCATACGGTAACCCACTTCTATGTTAGCTAATTTTTAAAAATGCTTTTAAGATTTAAGAGAGAGAAAGTTTGAACAAAAACTTCCTGTGGAGGGGCACAATGCTGGTGTCTAAAGCCATAGGCTGTTGCAGGAAAACCCCAGAACCATGCATGTTATAAGTCCCAGTGAATGGTTGGTCAGAAAGGCCCCCAAGATACCCAAAATAATAGAGACTCTTCCCAAGGCTCTTGGTTGTCTACTAGAACTAGATAAGAACGTATTATTGAAGACCCAATGTTCACTAAGCAATAAAACTGGAACTGAGCTGAAAGATTCCTCCCTACGAGTAAGCTATTATAGTGTAGGAAAGTGTTATGTAAGCTGCTAGGAAGAAAAGTCTTCATCCTTCTTATTCAAAGGTAGATTCGCTCTGCTTACTGAACCCCTGACCATCCAGACAAGATGGGCATGAGTGTTATAAGAGTAACCAATTGCTATTTGTATTGGTACTGAGGCCTGCTCAAAAAAGGGGGTAGGGGGAATCAATGCCTAGTACTGAAATAAACCTAGTCAGTCAAAAGCCTATGGTTGAAATGATCACAGAACCTGATGTGTGGAGCTACTGTTGTTTTTTTTTTCAAATAAATATAATATGTTGATCCTCTAATTCCCCATAAAATTTTATAATGTTTATGCCCATAGATTGGTGCTGCTTTTACTGATGGCTAGAGAAACTTCTTTTTGCAGGAAGTAGTGGATACTGGGGAGACTAAAAATTTGCCAAAGTACTGACAATAAGTGGGTGTTGAATGCTCAGTACTGAAACATTTCTATCATTCCCTCCAAGACATGGAGATCATTGCAGAAGTGGGGAGGGAAATAATGTAAGAGCCTAAGGGTAGAGAGAAGTACTTTGGTGTACTATCCTTCAGACTTACAATGACCTTCTCATTCATGACCTCATAGTGGCTGTTGGCTGTCATTATCTCCACATGACCTTCATAATATAGAGCCCATCAACATTTTGGCATGGATGATGGAGGAAGACAAATAAAAAAATAAAAATGAATCAAAATAGAAGAGAGAATATTTGGAAAAAAGAAGGGGGTAAGGGAAAAGAGAACCAAAGAAAGTAATGGAGAAGATTATGATAAAATTATAATATGTTCATGTATGAAATTTTTAAATAAAATAATAATAAAAGAAAAATGAATTTTAAAAAGTTATATATCTTTCATTTTACTAAACTTTGCTTGGGGAAAAATGATAAGTAATTACCAAAAGACAAGACAAAGTTAAATTTGAATATATGCCATTCTCATGCAGTAGTGAATTTGAGGAGTAAGTGTGGTGGTTTATTAAGGTGTCCCACATAAACTTATGTATTCTGAAAGCTTGACCCACAGATGTTGGAAATTTGGGAGTTGGAACTTTGTTGTAATTGTGTTGCTAAGGGCAGAGTTATGAGTGTTATAGGCAGCTTCTATTTGTCAGTGTTTCCCTGCTTGTCCACCTGATGTTTGCCAGGAGGTGATGTCCAGCTTCTGCTCCTGTCACATTTCCCCCTGCCATCATGGAATTTCCCCTTGAGTCTCTAAAACCAGCAACGAGGAGCTAACTGCAACAAAAATGTATTTTATAAAGAATAACTTGAGAAGGACCACTTCATGTAAACCATGCATCCATCCATTCCTCCATTCACTATGAATGTTATAACTGGACATGATGGGTGAATTTAGGTAAAGATTAATATCACTGTAAAATGGAAAAATTTTAACTAGATGTGAGTTTTAGTATGAATAAGCCCATGAATTAAAAATACTTAAGAACTGCTGAAAGTCAGAATATTGAATAGTTCCAGTACTTTGTCCAAGTCCTCTTCATCCAAGTACTTCATTTTATAGCCATCTGTATCCTAGACAGATGGTTAGAGATATAGATGGACGGATGGATAGATATAACATGATATAGATATATAGTAAGTAGACATGTAGATACAGATATATATGATGTAGAGAGATATGATTTTACTTGATATATAAACAATAAATGATATAATTTTCCAAGATGTAGAACTATACAGAAATATCATCTGTGGGATCAAAGATGATTAGATAGGTGGATGATCAATAGCTGATGTATCAATAGATAATAGATAGATAACAAATAACACTCTTAGCCATTAGGTCTCTCCAGGTGTATTGTTAACCTTCTCTGATAATGTGAAAAGATGAAGAAATAAATGACCACACAGTACAATTAGTAATCTGTGGTTGTCAACAGGATTTAGAATCACAATGGAAGCAAATCTCTTAGCATGTCTGTTAGGTCTTTTCTAGATTAGATTCAGTGAGGTAGGAAGACACCCCAACTGTGGACAGCACCATCTCACAGCTGGGTTCCTGGACTATATAAAAAGGAGAGCTTTGGCTGAGCAGCAGTTTTCATAACATTGCTCTTCATCCGCAGTGTTGAACTGAATGTGACCAGATCCTGCCACCATGCCTTCCCCACCATGATGGACTAGAACCCAGAACTGCAAGCTAAAACAAACCCTTCCTGCTCCCTTAACCTTGAATTGTGACAAGTGTTTTGTAACATGTTTTATTTATTGTATTTATTCCTCACATCAATTACAGGTACTGATGTATCCACATGCTTTACAAATATGTCTGGTATGTGTGTGTGTGTGTGTGTGTGTGTGTGTGTGTGTGTCTGCATGTCTGTCTTTCTATGTGCATCTATCTGTGTTATACTTTTATTTTGGTGTGATAAAACATCCAACCAAAAGCAGGTGAGGAGAGAAAACAATAGATTTTGACTTATAGTCTTGAGGAGAAGCGCCATGATAGCAAGGGAAAGCATGGCACAGGCAGAAGCTGGACCTCACTTCTCTTGCCATAGCAGGTGGCAAATAACAGGAGAATTAGCTAAACTCTGGCAAGGAGGAAGCTAGGCTATAACACCCAAAAGTCCATACCGAACAATAGACTTCCTGCCGCAAGATTTCACTTCCCAAACTGCCACTGGCTAGGTACCAAGTATTCAAAACACATGAGTTTATGGAGGATACCAGATTCAAACCACCACACTGTGTGTATGTGCCTTTAATTAATTACTGAAAAAGTTAGAAGACAAGATTATCAAATCACATTAGTGGAGTGCTGTTGAGAACAATAGAATCGAACTTCTCTATGGTCTTGTAAGACAAGCCAAATTACCATAATGAAATTTAATGAAGATAAATGTAAACAATCCACTGAGCCTCTGGAAATCAAATACACAAGAACATGATGATTAAGATATTAGCTAATTGCCATTTATGTATAAAAGGCTTCAACAAAAGCTGACAGTAAGCTCAATAGGAGTCAATACTGTGACATTGAAACACCTGGTTTAATTTGACTACACTATTAAAAGCCCAGCATCCAAAAATGAAAGATAACAACCCCACTGTGCTTTGTTATAATGGCATATGAAACATGAGTTTCACTTATGGATAAAATATTAAATAAGGCACACTGAAAACAGTACTGAGGAACAAGAGTTCTGTGGCTCAAATGTAAAATGTCCCCCATAGGCTCATGTGTTGGAACACTTAGTTCTCAGAGGGTGGTGATGCAAGCTTGGGAAGGTGGTGGAACCTTTAGGGGGCAAAGCCTTGCTAGAGGAAGTCAGTCAATGGGGGTGAGCCTTGAGGTTTTATAGCCTTCCTCAACTTCTTGTTCCTTTCTCTCTGCTTCCAGGTTGTGAATGTAATGTGACCAGCTTAGGTCCATGTGAGTGCTCTTGACCTGACTTCCCCTCCATGATGGACTACCACCTTGAACAGAAAGCTGAAATAAACCCTTCACTACTTCTGATTGGGTATTTGTTCATGGTGATAAGAAAGTAACTAACACAGAAGGTTGGTCCCAAGAAGTGAGGACATTGCTGGGGCCATTACTGTGATAAATCTGACCATGAGGTTCATAGGCCTTTGTGACTGGTTTGTGGGAGGAATGTGAAAGTGCTTGAAACTTAAGGCTAGAAAAGGGTTAGAATGGTGTTAAGCAGAGCTTAAAGAACCCTTCTAGGAGGATTTTGGAAGACCGGAATACCAAGAAAAATGCAGCACATGAGGTTCCAGAAGCGGATAAGAACTCTTAAGCTTTATTGGTTTTCTTGAGTAACTTGCTCCAACACGTCAACTTAGTTAACATAAAGAAAACTGTATGTCTTAGTTTTGTACTTTTTAGATGACACATACTTAAAACATCTTTTTTTTAATTGCCAACATTTACTTAAACTGTTCACACCGGTGGGATTGAATTAGTGTGTCTATAGGCAAATATCAGGACCTGGGCTATAGCCAGGTCCTGTTACATTCTAGTAGAGAATCTGGCATTCTACCCACATCCTAAGGACTTGAAGAAAGCTAAATTTAAAAATAATGGATTAATGTGTTTATTAGAGGAAATTTCAAGAATAGCACTGAGTCTTTGTCACGGTTACAATTCATTGCTCTTACTCAGAACTACAGCAAAAACATATATGACAAAAGTGAAGTTTAGAGCAATTTTAAAACTCTGGTCAAGGATACTGGCTGGCACAAAGCACCTATAATTGTTTTAAAAAACTAAAATTATTATTAAAGAGAAACCTCACGCTCTCCAATGGGAAAATAGAATAAGGTAAGATTGCAATCATTGAGGGCTAGCTTGTAAGATTGTAATTCTTTTGAAAGGAGAAGCCCTGGTGGTGGAATCCTGCCAAAAAAAAAAAAACCTCTTTGTTCAAAAACAACTTGCATAGGAAAATATTTTCCAAGATTCAGTGATGAAGGCTAACAGGTACTAAGTTAGCTTTGGCCCAAAGGAGAAGAGTTCCAGCCTGACTTGTCATAGAATTTGATGACATTGTCCATATAGTAAAGGTTTTGTAGGTATGAGAGATGCTAGATCAAAGGAGTCATGGCAGCTTTGTTAGTGGGCTCAGATAGTTAATGAGGGTGGGCATGGGAGGCAAGGTTAGAGTTCCTGCAAGGGAGCCATTGCATAAAGCTGCAAAGGTTATGCCCAAGTAGCAATGAAGATCCCACAGTGTTGAAGATTCCAGAACCATGGAACATCAGCCAAGCAAAGCTATAGTCATGAAGTAGAGGTAGCCAAAGAGAGAGACCTATGTGTTCCAGACAGCAGAACTTGACTGAAGCCATTTGTAGCCTTAATGATTCCATCATGAGTTTCATTGAACTACAGGATTTGGTGTTTGCCCTGTTGGGTTGAGGTCTTGATTTGATCCAATCTTTCTGAGCTATGGCCTCATTCCTCCCTTTTTTTTGGAATGGGAATATTTACTCAATTGCATTGCATGCTTGAATCAAGTACTTTCTGCTTTGATTAACTGGGAGTTAGTTAAGAGACTGCCTTGAGATGCAGCAGAGGCTTTGGACTTTTGAATAGTTTTAGAAGTGTTAATGACCATGGAGTTGGACTGAATGCATTTTGCATCATTAGGTGGCCATGAGCCCAAGGGTGGAATTTTGTGGTTTAAATGTTGAATGTCCCTTATAATCTCATGTGTTTGAAAACTTGGTCCCCATCTAATGGTGATCTTTGGAAAAGTTGTATAATCTTTAGGAGGGGCAGCCTTGCTGGAAGAAGTGTGTCACACTGGGGATGGCCTTGAAGTTTTATTGCCTTACGTTATTTCTTGCTTATCTTCTCTGCTTCCTGACTATTGATGCAATGTGACCAGCTCTGCTTAATGCTGATGCCTCCAAGCCTTCACGCCATAGTCTGCAACCCCAAACTTTAAGTTAAAATAAACCTTTCATTCTTTAAATTGCTTCTAGCCAGGTATTTACTCACAACAATAGTAAAGTTACAAACACAATGGGCAAATATGAAGACATTGGCCCTAGGCAAATACAAGAGGATAGAACACATCAACAGACAAGATGGAGAAGCGGTAAATTCCTAACTGTCAACACAGAAAGAAAACACAGACTTCTTCCACATAGTCAGGTTCTGAGTAAGCAAATTGACCCCATTTTGGGAATTCAGCATAAACCCTATCTGTGGGGAGAAAGAAGTTCCCTGTATTGTTCCTTCTTTACCACATCCTCGGGATTATTCTAAGAGCTAAACTTTCACTACTACTTCTTGGTAGATCAAGGAAGTTTGTCCTCATTAGAAGGTATGGGACTGTGCTAGGCTATCCTAAGATTTATTCATCAACATATTTCCCTCAATGTTGTTACCCAAACCTTTTAGAACATCTTCAATTCAGACCATGCCAGACATGAGGTTTTCTCAAGAAACATTAAGTTAGCGTGTGTATGTCAAGAAATGATATCAACATCAATAGATTAGATTCTCTGAAAAGTTGCCTAAGCATTTTTCCTCATCAGTCCCAATCCCTTGCCAAGTCTTGAAACTGAGTATGAATCCCATTGATTCTGTCATGATCTCCAACTCAGTGACCTCCTCCCCTCATGAGGAAAACATCACTTCCTTCCAATGGCATAGGAATTTGCTTAATGTCAAATATTTTTTCACTTAAAATTGTATAATTTGGAAAAGAACCCTGATATATTGCCAATTTAGTGTTTTGGACAACCTGGGCAATATATCCAGATTTTGTAAAAAAAAAAAAAAAAGTATGGCATGCTTGTGGAAACCTCAACATGAGAAGAAAGGGAAAAAAAGTTTTTTCCTTGTATAAACAAAGCTTGATTCTTAGAATAAACAATAAAACACACTGAGGCAAACCAAAAGTAAAAACTCTGTCTTAAAGTCTATTTTCATATTAGGGGGTTTTAACCCTAAATCCAAGCAAGGAGATGCCTTGTGTTTTGCTCTTGTATTTATTTAAATTTTTCTAATGAATACTGTGATTCAATAAGGAAGTAAACAATAACACAGGAACTAAGAAATGGTTATCACACATTTTTAGGACTATACTAAA
Organism: Zapus hudsonius; assembly: GCA_004024765.1. NCBI lineage: Eukaryota > Metazoa > Chordata > Mammalia > Rodentia > Dipodidae > Zapus > Zapus hudsonius. The sequence continues at coordinate 20,455 of PVHP010017328.1, read as the reverse complement.
AACATTACATAAGTGTTTTACTACAGAAGGGAGTATAATTCTATAAAATGGTTTTCTCTTCTATTGAAGTGGTGAGGAACATTTCTTCATATAAACTTGTTGAACTATAGCCGTTGCTGTTTAGTATATTAAGTCAACTTTACACTCCTGAAATAAATCTCACTTAATCATGATATATTATCATTTTTATGTATTACTAAGTTTTTGCCATTAATTTAATTTTGGATTTTTGCCTTTCTGTCTATTATTTCTTAATTCTAACAATAGTGATTAAGTCTGGTTTTGTTATTGTCCTTTTACAGAGGAGGGATCAGAGGCAAACACATGTTTATTAATCAGTTAACTCAAGGCCACACAGCAAGCAAATTCAGACAGACTTTTATCTAGATGTTTCTGATTCTAAGATGTATGCTCTTTCTATTATAGTCTACAAAGACTAACATTTTTCAAGTTTTAGAAAGCTCAGAAATGATTGAATTGCAGATTTATCTACTTTCTTTTTTTACTATTAACAACCTCCATTCATATATATATATATATATATATATTCCAATCATAATTCCTTCCCACCACTGTACCTTGTCTTCTGTGTCCAATACCCCTCCACTGAACCCCTTTTTCCAACTAGACACTCTTCTATTTTAATGACTTTTTTGCCCAGCTCTATTTTCATCGTCCTTTCACACTATTACAGTTTATGACAAATTAATTATAAAGCAAATGATTAATACAAAAATGGGTGTTGGGGTGGCACAACTTCTGAGTTGTGGCTCTGCCACTAACTAGCCACTTGATGGTAGCTCACTGAGCTTCAATTTTCTCATCTGAAAATGAAGCTAAGACTTCCAGTTCCCATTGTAGCATAGAAGTACTTGGAAACCCTTGGTCCATTTTCACATGGAAAACACTGCAAAAGCTGGAACTCAACAATTCTTCTTAAACCTAGAAGAGAAGTGAGATCACAGCACAGATCACTACCCTGCAATGAGAAAGACAAGTGAACTAATATACACAACCAAACGATCAGAGAAGAAACTTGGAGGCAAAAACCTCTCATGGGAGCCACAGTGGGTAGGAACACACACATGCTGTTTGATGCATTCCTCTAGCCTCTTTGGGGACAAGGATGAGAGATAGAAACTAAGAGGGATCGAGTCATGTGTGCTTTTACCACAAGGAAATCTACCAGGTCACACAGGGGATATCATAAAACATCCTCTCTGAGCTTCCTGCAGATGAGGATAACCTAACCAGTTTCAAATATACCAAAGAACTCTAGTCATCTTAATAAGGCCTTGCCTCAATAAAAATTATTTTACCAGAATTTAAATTATCAGAAGTTTCATTAGAGGTTAGCCCACTTGATTAAATAAAAGGCACCCAACTCTAGCCAACTCTGTATCTTCATGTTAGGGAAAGGAAATGCCCAACTTCTGGCAATTATAGCCACTCAGCTCCATAGTGATATGAAAACAGTTGCAAAACAGTTCAAAATCCAGGGCAGCAACTCATCAAAAGAGAAAGACCTGATGACAGGACTAAGAAAGACATCTTGCCAACATACCATACCACTTCATTTAAGGTCTCTTTCCAAGTTTTCTTTATCACGTATATACTTTCCTACATTCACCAAAAAGTTGCAAAATAAAAGGTCATAGATGCATTTTGAAGAGATGAAGCAAACATCAAAAAAGACTCAGGTTTGTCAGAGATTTTGAAAGAATCAGACTGGGAATTTGAAATAGTTATGATTAATATTGTATGGGTTCTAATGAGTATCATCAGTAATGTTCAAGAACAGATGGGTCATTTAAATACAGAGGTGGAAGTTCTTAAAAAGAAAGTTGGAGATTGAAAACATAACAGAATGAAGAATGGCTTTGAGGTGCATGTTGACAGACTGGAGTTTGGCTGAGCAAAAAATCTCTTTGACTTCAGAATTTCTCAATAGAATCGTCCCAAACAGAAACAAAAAGAGGAAAACCAAACACTGGCAATTACAACCAGACTACCTGCAAACAGTAGAGAAACTAGCAAAGATTCCAAATATCCATAAAGGGAACAACAGCAGATGAAAGAAAAGAATAGGGAAAAAATATTTAAAGCAATAATGACTAAGAAGTTCTCAGAATAATCCAGATCCAAGAAGGCCAGAAAATACCAGGCAGAATAAATGCAAAAAATAAAAATAAAAAATAATCATAATAAAGACATTGAGGGGGACTGGGCTGATGGCTCAGCATTTAAAGATGTTTGCTTTCAAAGCTTGCCAGCCTGAGTTTGATTCCCCAGCTACCCAAGTGAAGGCAGACAGGCATTTCTTTGCAGTTCAAGAGACCTGGGCACACATACACACACACACACACACACACACACACACACACACACACACACACACAGACGTATACAAATAAATGAACATTTTGTTTAAAACACACTGAGTTATATCATACTCAAATTATAAAAATCAAAACTGAAGATGAAGACATATGAAAAAAAGCTGGGGTCGGAACAAGGATAGAATTCTCTTTTTATTCCTTCTCAGAAGCCATGCAACCATGAAGCCTGGAGTATTAGAAATGTTAAAAGAGGACAAAAATATGTTTAAATATTTTTCAAGTGCTCAGCATCACACAGGGTCAAACACATGCTGGGCAGGTGTGCTACCATCAAATTCAAAACGAGAAAAGTTATCAAGAATAAAGAAGGTCACTAAACAATGATACAGAGTTTAATGCTTAAAAAAAACTTAACAATTCTTACTTTGTATGTGCACAACAAGAAAATATAAAACATATGTAGGCAAAAATTGACAGAACTTCAAGGAATCATCATAAAATCCACTATTTTAGTCAGAGGTTTTAACACTTCCCTATCCAAAACGCACAAACCCGGCAAGCAGAAAATTATCTAGGACCTACATTGGCTCGGGAACACCATCCATCAAGTAGTTGAACTTCAGCTCTAAGGCACTCTTTCTCCAAGTTCACATGAAATGTTCTTCAAGACGGTCCCCACAAAACACACCTTAACAAATTTGAAAGAAATCATACTCGATCTCCTTTCAGACCACAATGTAATTGAAAACTCTTGCAAAATAAAGCTTATTTTTAAAATTAAAATGAAGAATATTTATTCTTTGGGTGGCTTTGAGAATTAGGAATAGCTTACTAAATATAGAGAATACATAATAGCTTGCCCACTAAATGTGGGCCTAAAAGAAATTTGATATTTTAAGTTGATCTTTATAGCCATCCTTTTACCATAGATTTATATTTTATAATAATATCAAATCCTTTTGAGAGAAAACTTTCAGACTTTAAATTTCCACATATTTAAGGAATATCTACCTGAAGCATCTTCATTGAAACATCACACTCTCATGTCTGTATTAAGGACATGATAGTGAAAGCTCAGATCTTGATACCCAGGGAAGTTGTTCTTGTCTGTAGAACAACTAGAAGTTATAACTTAATCTTTTAAAATAAAATAAAATGTTTAATACTCATTTAAACAACTACCTTCAATTTCTAGTAAATTCTCCATGAACCTGAGCAAATTTGACTAAAGCTCTCTGTACCTCTCTTTCATCCCATTTAAAATGAGTTCATGGTACTGCCCTCAGCAAATGGATGCAAGCAAGGTTAGGATAGTGACTGTCTATGAGAAATTTTAAAGAGAGACTGAGAATTATCATCCAAGCACAAGACCCTCAAGAGGCTAACACCTCTAATTTTTTTTGCTGGAGTGCAGTAATGTAAACTACCAACTCTGCAATGCTCCATGACACAGTTCAAAGACAATTTATACTTAACAGACCTGTCATCATTTCCCACATAGCCTTCCTATCTGCTCTCAGCCTTGCTTGCTTCCTTGCTTCCAATATGGTAAGAATAAAATTCCGTTGAGTTTCCAGAAGAAATGAAAAAAATAAACACAGAGGTTGAGTCATTTTCAACATTCATTATTGGTTTCCTGTATTAACTAGACTCAGAGCGTGCACATATTTTGATCAGTTTCTCTTTATCTTTTTGTTTTGATTTGCTTGTTCTGGGAGCAGGTGTCATTTTTTTTTCAAATAGATGAACAACGAGAGAAGTACACTGCAGATGCAGGCAAGAGGAGAGTTTTTATTTATTTATTTTTATTTTTAAAAGTAGTGACTGAGCTAAGTTCCTGAGGTCATAAAAGCAGAAAAAGAACAAGAAAAGAAATCTTTATTGACGTGGTGACCTACTGTACAGTCTTCTTACATGATGATAGCAATTATCTCACATTCAACTTCCCAATTAAAACAATTGATGATTCCTGTATTAAACAAAATAGTGTCCCCCAAATATATCTAGGTCCTAGTCCTTGGCATAGGTCAATGTTTTGTTGCATGGCAAAGGTTTTGTACATATGAGCACATTAGGGATATGACAATGGGACTATTATCCTGGATTATCAAAGAGACCCCTAAATGTACTCATGAGCATCCTTATGAGAAGATGGAGATGGGACCTTTCACTATACAAGAAAGGAAAGGGAGACATGTTGACAGACACTGTAGCGGTATCTGCTGAAAATCAATGAAGGCCACAAACCAGAGAAGAAAGGCAGACATTGGATGTTGAAAAGTCAAGGATGCTAATTCTCCCTGTGCTTCAACTTTTCATCCAGAGGTATTGATTTCAGACTTTGACCTTCAGAACGGCTATGATGTCATGGTGGAAATATAAAATGCCCCCCATGGTTTCATGTGTTTCAATACTTAATCTCAAATTGGTGTTGCTATTCTGAGAGATTCTGGAACCTTTAGAGCCTGGCTGCAGGAAGTGTGACCTTTTAAGTGTTACAGGCATCTTCTCTCTCTCTCTCTCTCTCTCTCTCTCTCTCTCTCTCTCTCTCTCTCTCTCTCTCTCTCTCTCTCTCTCTCTATCTCTCTCCTCTCCCCTCTCTCCCTCTCCCCTACTTGCTTGATATGACAATGTGACACCAGTTTTCTGCTCCTGACATTTTTTTCCATATTAATGGACTCTACCCTCTGGAAATAATGACAAAATAAACTCATTCCCTAAAATGCTTCTATTTGGGCATTTTTGTCCCAGCTAGTAAAAAGTTACTGATAAATGTGACAACAGGAAGATAATATGCCTTAATTGCAGAAGACAGTTCAAATACAAGGAAATATGAAGCAGCTCAAGCTAAGCAGAGTCTATGAGAGTCTATGATGACAAAGGCAAGAGATCATGTACTCTGCAGTGAACTGTGAATTTCTCAGGACAAAGGAATGATTCCAACCGCCCATCAAATGCTGTGTGGGAGCTGTGATGGGCCCTGCATTACCAAAAGTCAAGTGGTGTGTACTCTAAGTTAGCCAGTGATACATAATTGACCATATTTGTCTTAAGTAGATCTAAACGTGATTTGTCAATACCAATAGAATAGCTTATATTGATTTTTCAAAATCTAAATGCACTCTTTTGTAAATTGCAGGTGTTTTAAACCTGAGATAAATATTGGTCTTTCATTTATTTATAATGAAAGATCCAGACAATGAATTCAGGATTAATGGTGTAAGGTTAAACCATGGCTTTCATGAGCAAATATTTAACAGCAGTTAAACTGTTCACCTTTGCCTTCATGGATTGTTTTGCAAGTGCAAGTTACTTTACACCAGCAGTCAGGAACTGCCATGATCTGAAACCTTCATCTCACTCTGCTCCTAGTTTTAAACCCAAAATTCCCAATGGTTTCTTGAATGCACCCAGCGTTTCTTCCTTCCTTGTTTGCAGATACACCTTAAAAGTTCTCTCTTCCCTCAAGCCCTAACTAATAAACTCCAAAATGACCATTCATTAGGCCCCAGACATGAGGCTTCTTTGACCTGAAACTCTGTTCTCCCTCCTACAAAGAGCCTGTTGACCCCTGGCTGTCTTCTACTTGCAGTGGACTCAGTAATTCTGAACAATAGGAAGGGCAGAGAGTGAACTCTTCAAAGGTCACTGTCCGCTAGGGTATTACATGGATATACTTGATTTTATAGGAAATGCACTTAATAAATAATGCCTCTTCTTCTAGCTATGCATGCTCTTGGCATACAGTTTTATGCATGTGTACACTGTATTTTTACTTTTAGATTAGTTAACAATCAATTATATTTCCACTAAGTAACAGGAACAGCCATCTCAGCTTCCTATTACGTAGATTTCCCACTGGATTCCTTCTTTATCAATACCACACACGACATTCTTTGAGCTTTTTATATTATCACTCTTGTTGAACAAAATGCCTTAGTATTTTCCATAACCATATACTCTGATCAGCATTCCTTTCATTTCTCATTTGTCCCCAACTTGTGGTTGATAGCTTAAGTGCTAGTCTGAAATCTAGTATCAGACTCACAGATCCAGATTCATCTGTACATAGCATTTTTATGCATGACATTGTGAATACTTTGGGAAATCATGTGCATCCTTATCTCTTTCTGTGTTATCATTCCTATTTTGTAGATAATTTCAAAGATTCATTTTAATTCTATTGACTAGAGCCATTGCTTCTTATTCTGAAATTATTATCATTTGGCAATCAGGAGTTATCTTTTCAGGCAAATTGGGTTCTTTTTCAAAAAAAAAAAACAGGATGACTCAGATCCATCATGATATATTCTGTTTCAAGATGTAAAATTTATTCATCTCCAAGGAGACATAGCTCTTTTCACTAGAAAACAGCATTGCTAAAAACCAGATCAGAAACACCTATAACATTGTTTCACATGATCACTGGCAGCTGAATCCTATCTGACAGGAGACAGATTCATTACAAAGGATGGAAGCTCCCAAATTCATGCTGATGTCTCAAATTGACCATTGTTTCTTTTGACTCTACTTCAAAATGACAGTATAAAATTCATTGTATTCTTTTAAAAAGCCTCCTATTTTGACCTCTAGCACTGGAATTCTGTCGTACAGAGTACTTCTACCCAATAAAACTTTCTGTGGTGAAGAAAAGGTTCTACAATATAAAGCAATATCACCCAAGACAGCCCCATACAACATGTGATTGGTTTAACTGAAGAAGTAAGTGTTAAGCATTTAAGTCATTTTTTAATTAATTAAGATTTGTTGCAGTCAGCTCTCTTGTTTCTGGAAAAAAGAACCTGACCAAAAAGCAGCTTGGGAAGAAAGAGCTTATTTTGGCTTACAGACTCGAAGGGACATGCCATGATGGCAGGTGAAAGGATGGCATAAAGAGAGGCTGGACATCACCTACTGGCCATCATCAGATGAACAACAGCAGCAGAAGAGTGTGCCAAACACTACAGGGGAAAGCTGGCTATAACGCCCTTAATTTCACCCACAACACACCAATAAAGTTCCAATTCCAAACTGCCTTCAGCTGGGGATCAAGCATTCAGAACACATATGTTTATGGGACACCTAAATCAAACCATCACAAGATTTATATTTACCCACTTGTGCTTGGTGGTTACTTCACTCAACCACACAGTTATAGAGCACCAGCAAGTAAAAATTACAGGGTTGAGAGCCCCCCCTTTCCTTTCACTTTTCCTTTGACTTCCAGTCTATCTGCAAGCTGGGAAATCCATTATCAGCTCAGCCCAATACCAGCTGCAGAGAGAACTCCATTCTAGCATCTCTCTCCCCAGGGAAACACCAGGTGATAATTAGTACATACTTCACTTAACAACTCAAATGATGCTACTATACATTTAATAAAGATGATCAGTAAACATTGTACTTTGAGATTTAATCTAAAATTCTCCTCCATATCTTTTTTGATAAAGTAAATTAGCACAACATCTCTCATTGTTTTATATGCTACATCACAGGTAATATTGTGTCCAGTCCTTGTTATGCTTATTTTTAAAATTTATTCCCAACATGTTGCAGGTGCTGAGCCACAATATCTAAAGTTCACATTGCCACAAAATTCTAATTTTCTTAGTGCAAAGTAAATTATCAGCAAAACTAGGATTGCAAAACCAAAAAAAAAAAAAAAGAAAGAAAGAAAAATTTCAAAAGTGTAGAGATGGGTTAGGTGAAGGAAGGTTTCTGACTTAATTGATTGCTTCCTCCAAAAAAATGATTTTTAAAAGACTAGTTGTGTGGAGCTAGGAAGATGACTCAATCAGTGTACTGGCAGGAGGACCTGAGTTCTGATCTCCAACATAAAAGCTGGGTGTGGTGGCACATATCTGTAATCCCAGCCCAAGAGGGTCAGAGATAGGAGGAGCTCTAGTTCTTGATGGCTAGCTTGTCTTGACAAATCCGTGAATTCTGGGTTCAGTGAGAGAACCTGTCTCACAAAGCAAGGTGGAAAGAATTGAGGAAGAGACCTAACATTAAACTCTGAACTTTGATCTCACACACATTAATACATGCACGACACACATGTACACTACATTTGGGCAAAAAATGTCCACTCACACATTAGAGGTAATCATATTAAATAAATTAAACCAGTCCCAGGGTCTCAGAAAGACCAATGCATGTTTTCTCTCATTTGTGGTTCCAGATTTTATATAGAGGCATAAAGTCACATGTGTATATATGGCATGAAAATAGAAGTAAAACTGTCCAGGGGAACAAGATCAACTAACTGGGGTAAGAAGAGGAGCACGGTGAAATATCTGGGCAAATGTACTCAATGTATAATTTATACTGATAAGAAAATGTCCTTATGTAACAGTATTATGATGAGTATGCACAATGAAAATTTTTAAAAATTTAAAGTCTAGTTAGAAATGAAGACTTGAACTATTACTATTTTATTTTAAAATGTTTGTCAAGTTCCTCACACTGTAAGCAACAGAGGTTTTTATTTCTCATTTCCACAATTAATGGAAACCAATTCTACTAAAAGTGAGAATTTAGTGAGTACACATTTGAAATGGGAATATAACACCTTTGCTGATAAATTACTATGTAACATCTAACTAAAGTTAATGAAAATGTATGTATATGAGTATAAACTGGCTAGGTGGATTAAGAATTCAAAAAATGAGCAATTTGTCATTTGCAAATGGGTCCAAAACACTAAATTGATATGATTCTGATATATTTTAATGAGACTATAACATGTAAACTCTATTCAATAAGACAATATTTTTGTTTTTATCACACATTTGTATCCATAATGACAACTTTGTGGAATTAAAGCTAAAAGAGATTACAATGGGAAAGTTGAAAAAAATATTCATAACACGAAATGCCAGAGTTCTTTTTGTAAATGTAAGTTTTAGAAGGGAAAGTCTTTGGAGTCCTTTTAGAGTTCAGTGGTAAGAATATGTTATCTGAACTTCAGGGCTTCTGCTTCCCCCAACTCCATCTTCTATGAAGGCCATAATCTAGAGGCAGGGAAGCTGGTCTCAAAATTTATGAATTGCCTTGCTGTTTTGCAGGGAACTTCCTGGAATACTGCCCATCCTGGCTTTGAGCCCTGTGTTGGTGCCAGCACACTTGAGAGAGCTTCAGTCATAATAGACATATATCCTCCATAGAACTGTAGTCGTCATTTCCCAAATATGATACTCCTTTTCCCGTTGGTCCTCCTCAGGCTTCTCTTCAATTTGGAACAAGAACTTCTTATAGGGTCATTATTGACCTGACACCTTTGCTTGTAAGTCAACTCATATCTTATAGTAATTTTTGAGCCATTCCAGTTATCATCTTGTCCAATCCTTGAGGTTAAGTCCTATTACCTTGTCACTCATCTCTATAGATCTCATTGTAGAAGACATGTTCCACTGAAAAAAAGATTATACCCAATTCATTCACTTAACTTTTGTGGATATTTGAAGCTCCTCCAGTTCCAAAAAAATGTATTATTAAATCAAAAATATAGGTCTTAAAAAGCGTGTTTCAGTTAAAATGTCCAGTAGATCCGGGGTGAAGCAGAAACTGCTGATGTAGAAACTGTAACAAGCTTCAAGAAGATGCAGAATGGATAAATTACAGTGGTGCCTACTCTAAGCAACAGATTTTAAATGTAGACAGATATTATAGTTAGCTTTCTCCTTGCTGACAGAAAGAACCCAACCAAAAGCAGCTTGTGGAGGAAAGCATTTATCTTTGCTTACAGACTAGAGGGGAAGCTCCATGATGGCAGGGGAAAGGATGGCATAAACAGAGGCTGGACATCACCTCCTGGCCAACATCAGATGGACAACAGCAGCAGGAGAGTGTGCCAAACACTACATGGGGAAGATGGCTATAACACCCATAATTCCACCCACAACAACACATCAATAAGGTTCTAATTCCAAGATTGCCATCAGCTGGGGATCAAGCATTCAGAACGCATATGTTTATGGGGGACACCTGGATCAAATCACCACAAGATTTATATTTATCTACCCACTTGACCTTGGTGGGTACTGCACTGAACCACACAGTTATAGAGAACCAGCAAGTAAAAACTACAGGGTTGAGAGCCCCCCTCTTTCCTTTCACTTTTTCCTTTGACCCTCTATATAGCTTTAGGGTGGGGTCTGCAACCCTTTCCCAGATTTGTTGACTTCCTGGGTCTCCAGAATTTTCCTTCCTGCACTGCCCACCCAGGAAGGGATGTTTGTTTCTAGCTCCCCTGAGCCTCCTTACAACCTGCCCCCTATTGAGAGGGCTGCCTTCCTATAAACAATCTCAGAGACCCATCCAAGAATACTAAACAGATACTAAACAGGTCAAGATCACAACAAAACTGAACCATCACATGGAGTGTCCAACCCTATTCTCACCAGCTGGGACTCTGTTCAATTAATTTGGGAGCTGCAGGCTTGTTTCCTCCCTTTATATTGAAACATGAAAAGGGAGAGCTAAGTGTTACCTAGCAATACTCTCCATTGGTTGGTAGGTCTACTCCTTGGCAGACTCTCAGGTAATAAATTATTTCATGCAGTGTGTGAGTTTCAGGAGGTATTAAGATTGACAACTAATGCCTATGTTTACATTGTACTATGCTTACATCCTACCTTTCACTATCTTTAAACCATTTAATCCTTAGAGGAATTAACAGTGTAAGCAGGGATTATTCTCTTGACAGGTGAAGAAATCACATTTCAGGTACTTCCCCAAGGTCACCCAGCTGTTTAATGATAGAACTGGACTTGAGCTCTGGCATTCTGATGATGAAGACACATGTATTTAGGAACACAGAGTTTCCTTTCCCTTCTGAAACCACAGCAAGGAATAATTCAGCAGCATTCTCCTTTCCTGTCAGGCAATCACTCCAGGGAAAGTGGTCCTCATTTTTCTGAGGGGAAAACACAATGTTAACTCAGACAACATAATAATTTTATGGTTGGAATGAAAAAAATTTGCTCCTGTCAAAATCAATTTATATCACAAGACAAAATAAAAATTTTATGTACTGGGGGAAGGAAAAATAGAGAGAAAATATCCTGAGTGGATGAGCTTAAATTATCTCCCAATTGAATGAGTTCATTTCCCAGAGAGAGTTTCATCAGGCTTTTTAATTAAGAGCAAATTGTTCATCTAGAGTCAGTAATTTGCCAATGACCTCTTCTTAACACTCCTCTCTAAGGTGACAGAAATGACAATAGGACTTTCAAATTAAAACCATCAAGCTCACAAGGATACCCAGCCTTGTGGTTTAGTAACTGAATCAGGAAAAGGAAGTGACTTAAGAAACAGCAAAGTTTTAGTCTTATTTCTTCTCTAACATTCTCAAAGATGTTTAAGATGTTATAAAATTTCACAGAACTGGACATTAAAGATACCTAGTAATATGTATAAATGAGTCGATATAGGCAAATATGACTCCTACTTTACACATTTTCTGTGACTACTCAGTAGTGTTTCTTCATTATCACTCAACCACTACTATTTAGTAAGGATTTACTTGGTAGCAGAAACTGTGTCAAGAATTGTATTGTTTTCTTAACTAAACTAAATATTACAGTAACCCTTAAAAACAGGCACCTGTTGTCAGTAGTGGAACAGAGAGAGCATCAGGGGAGGCATGAAATAGTGATCTTGGGAAAGAATAAGCAATAAAACAGAAACCACAATTTACAAGATAAACACTAATATGACTTACAGGCAAAGCAGCAAATTTCCTAAACTCATGCTAGTTTAACATCAGCCCATTCAGACTCAAGTGTTCCCAGAGGAGGCCAGATACTGTTCCTACAATGAATGCCCAGACTCATACATGCCAAAAATAAACCCTCTACCTCTTCCAGAAGCTCGCCTACTTTACAAAGTCTAACCTGACCCAGAGCATACTTGTAAACTTACATCCAAAACAATCCCAAAACCAATTACAGCTGCTAAAATCCCATAAATTTCATCATTGATCATTAGAAAAATTAAATCAAAATCACAATGAGTTATCACCTCATATACATAAGGACATCTATTATCAGAAAAAAAAAAGTAAGGAAAATCAGTGTTGAAGTTACAATCCCTATACACATTGGCATAATGGTAAAATTATGTAACAGCTATGGAAAATGGAAACTAATACTACCATCTGATCCACTCTGCTCATCCAAAATAATTAATAGGGGATTTCAAAGAGATATTTGAACACCCATATTTATAACAGCACTATTAATAATATCTAAGAGGTATAAACAATTTATATCAGTGGACTGGTGACCCCTTAAACAATTTTGGCCTATTTGACAATGTAATATTGTTCAGCCTTGACAAGGAGGGAAATCTTGTCAGGTCTACTACATGGGCAAACCTTGTAAACATTATGCTAAGTGACATAAGCCAGTCATTAAAAGGCACGTATTATCGTATCCCACTTTATATGAGGTACTTAAAGTAATTAAATTCATAAAAAACAGAAATTAGAATGGTGGCTAACAAGGGCTGAAAGAGAAAGGATAGGGGAGTTGTTTACTGAGTATGGATTTATTTTACAAAATTAAACAATTCTAGAGATCTACTGCACAACAATATTAGTATGCATAACACCTCTAAACTATACTTTAAAATGGTTGTGCTGAGGGTATGTTTCAGAAGTAGATTGTCTAGCTACACAAGGCCTTGGGTTCAATCCTTAGCACCAAATAAAAGGTTCACAAGAGAAATTTTAGCTAGACTTTAGCACAATTAATTTTTTTAATAATAAGTTTAAAAAAACCTCTAAGCCCTTTATGTAGCCCCTCTCTTTGGAGCAGCTATTAAGGCTTTGTCCACAGAATCCACATCTATCGATAACCTTTATTGGATTTGCCATTTGATTATTTGAAAATTTGAAAGCAACAACATTCAGTGGCCCACATAATCTTGAATTTTCAATCTTCTTAAGTTTCTTCTAAGTTAACATATCACAAAAGAAATGCTTTTTAAAAATACTGCAGTAAGTCAAAGTCCTTTACATGTTGGTTTCTGAATTCCATGCCCATGCATGTTGGCGTGGGAACTGCAAATGGGGACCCTTTCTAGGCTGTGTTAACATTCACTGTGCATTCTCTCTCCTGCTTCAATGGCGGAAAAGATTAATATATCACTCAGTTAATACAAAGTGTAATTTATTTCCACAGTGATGTGTTGCCTTTACAGCATCAAATCTGGCAGCTCTGTGCAAGTGCTGTTCTGTCAGCTGGAATAACATCATTAATGAACTTGTCCATGGAATAGTAAATGTGGAATCTGCTACACAGCCGGCAGCCCTACTGCTGAGACCCTCATCATCTGGCCTTCCCACGTTCACATCAGCTGTAGTTTTAAAACAAATCCATTCCTGTCCTAATAAACTGCAAACAAACTATGAGAATCTGCATAATTGATTCTAGCTTCCTCGTGTCCAGATCTATAATGCTTGTGCTCTAGCAGTGGGCACGCAGCAGGAAAGAATAATTCCTCCCAAAAATGCTACCAACCACGACATGCTCATCCCATCAACAGACATGCTTCCGGACCATGGGATTCATACTGCCTCTCCCAGGAAGATGAATCAAATCTTATAGTATGCTATCAGGTGCTCCTAGGGCATCCTAGAGTAAGGCTTTGATGATGCCGTGTCTACCACCTTCCATACTGTCTCAGTCCTTTAAGAGACGTTTATCTATCATCTATCAATAATCTAACTATCTATCTCTAATCTATCTATCTAATCATCTAACTATCAAAGAACCAACAAAGATAAACTGAGTGTGCTGCCTTCTCTCACTGCAATAAACCTGGGTCCTCTCCCTTCTACTTAGTCATTCCCAAACTGTTCTCATCCTGATCCTTCTTTCCCTCAACTATGCTAGAATTCAAGATTTATCCCTTGCTCTGAGAAGTTGAACTTTGAGTTACTGTCTCATTTCTTATGGAAGAACAACAGTTTCATCTAATGCCTATAACTTTGGCTCGGGTACTTCATTTAAGAAAAAGTTACTGAATACTTTTATGTGTCGGGCACTGCGACACACACCCATAAGGAAGAGCAAAGATAAAAGCAGGACAGTGTCCCGGAGCTTCTTTCCTGTGACGCAGGTCAGATCAACAAAATGGATATGAGTCTTAGGACCTGAAGAAGGAGAAAAAGCAAATCAGGAAAATGGATGGGCAGAATAATTCAAACAAGCTCTTCAACGGTCACACTTGGGAGGTGGATCTAAACTCTTCCAGTCTCGAAAAACAGTATTATTAAATCAAACATATGGGGCTTTAAAAGAGTGTACTCACTAACAAAGCCCAAAACACAATTTTATGGATTTCATCTCAAAATATTAAAGGATCCAAAACTATTTATTAAAGAAAATTATAATTTCCCTTAAAAATATTTAAATAGGGAGGCTCTGGAGATAGCTCAGTGGATAAAGCACTTACTGAGTTCAGATCCCCAGCATATGTGTAAATGCTAAGAAGGCATAGCACCTGTGAAATTTCTTTTTAAAATACTGAGATATTTAACATTTAATAAGTAATAACTTTAGCCACAACTGCCTCGCATGAACCTGCATATACACCACACACACACCACATACAATACACAAAAAAGTCATCTGTGATAATTCCCATACTCTTCCAAGTATAAAGATTATCTTAATTTCAAATGTTTAAGTTTATTCAGGGAAATAAAGGATAATTCCATTTGATTTCAATATAATTCACTTCAATTCAATATAATATAACTTGAATGAATTAAAATTGCTTAAGCCCATATCTGTGACTTCCATGAGATTGACGATGTAATTCATTCATTCATATATGTGTACCTTTTCAGAGCCTAACATGCTGGGACTGAGTTCACATGCAGGGGAATATGTGAGGGCTTTTGTTTTGGAAGAAGCATGGTAAAACCAGAATACTGAATGATTCGTAGAATCATCATCTGAACAGGTGATGTAGGTGCATTTGAATACTTATTCAAATTAATTACCTTTAAGTGATCAGAAATTTCCCAGGAGAAATATTTTATGTGAAATTTAAGAAATGAGTTTGTCAGGAGAACAATAGCTCAGTAAACATATATTACATAACCTAGAAAGAGTGATGGAGTCATTATCTCTGGATGATGGGATTATAGATAATTATTCTTTGCTTTATTCTTTTTGTTAGCATTGTGGTGAAACCACATCCTATTCCTACAGTCAAGGTGTTTTAAATATCATTAAATTTTGTAAAGCCAGAGCGAATTTTTCTCTAAGTGAATCAAAAGCTATAGCTTGACTATTTAAAGGGAGAAAATGTAATCTCATTTCCTGAGAGAAAGCTAATATTATCAATACTAACATCCTATAGAGCTATCCTGAAGCAGCCACAGCTTCCACGAAATCCCATTACTTGAAGAACAGCCATGTTCCATGCAAAGACCTGCACCCCTTCTGCCTCTGCAGCCCTCAGTTTGCATCTCCTGATGAGCCTCCCATCTCTGGGAGTCTCAGTATGCCATGCTTGCTGTCACCGTCACCTTTGCTGCCTGTGTCCATGACTGTTCGCCATGCTTCTGGCATTTATTCTGTAATGCTTCCTAAGCTATGAAGAGAGATGGGATGTTCGGCTTAGTTTCAATAAGAAAATCAAAGAGTCTTGACAAAAGGCATTGTGGTAATGGGAAGATCACTCAGTGGTTAAAGGTGCTTGTTTGAGCAGATACCCACGCAAAGCCAGATGGGCATTTACAGTGGTAAGAGACCCTGATGTACACACCCACATACATACATTCATACATACATACATATTTAAAAAATAAAACAAAGGACAAAGGGCATTGTGAGTGTCAAGGTCTCCTGAACTCTGGCCTTTCTTGCTTCAATGACCCTTTTTGTCCATGTCCCTTGTACTTTGCCCTTAATGATCACCCTTGAATACATTGTGATGTTCACCTGCTCTTTCTCTGTTTCACTTCTGGATAAGCTGACCTCACTGTCTGGCCTGGCTTGGCCTCATGGATCCTTTTGAGGTCTGGATTCCCTACATGAACAGAAGCACTGAACAGCTTGAAAACCAAAATATGAACTTTTTACAGTGTTTTAAGTCTAAGATATTGACCAGAACTAGATCTGGATAGGGAGTGATTTAGTGATTTTAATGCACAATTATTAAATAGGTTGTTAGTAAAAATGGAGTAACTATAACTATTATATAATAGTTATAATTAGTGGATCAAAAAATCTTTGAAATGCATTCAATAAATTTGGTGGAATTCTTCAGGCGTGCCAGACTCATTATGCCTCAGAAAGTGTGAGTTCTAGGGTGGGAAACGGAATAAGAACATCCAAACAAAAATATGATGAATACAAAATACAGAACTGCCTCTGGCATGAAAAATTAATACTTGGTGAAGTCTGAGAAATTCCTCAAGTTTGAGTCATATACTTTTCTTTGCTACTTTACTCAGTGTTCAAAAAAATTGAGTAAAACAAATAGTTCCCACAGAATAGTTAGAGAAATATGCAAAAGGCAAGAGAAAGAATACCAATGCATTTTTACCTTGTGGTAAAATATGCATCAATTAAGTGAACAAGCTTAAACCAGCAATTCTCAAAATATTTTACCTGAGACAACCTTTTCCAGCGTACCTTTGCTCTTTGTGCAACTGAAAAGCAGCTTAGCACTAAGAAAGAATCTAAAGGAAATAAAAGCAAATGTCAAAATGGGACTATGACAATTTTTTAAATTTATTTTCAAGGAGAGAGATAAAAAAAAGAGAGAGTGAGTGAGTGAGTAAGTGAGTGAGAGAGAGAATGGGCACATCAGGGCCTCTCACCTCTGCAAACAAACTCCAGATGCATGTGCCACTTTGTGCATCGGGCTTTACATGGGTAATGGAGAACAAAACCCAGGTTGTTATGCTTTGCAGGCAAGTGACTAGACCACTGAGCCATCTCTCCAGCCAGTGAACCTAAAGTTATAGAGAAATAAATCTCTCTAGTGGGAATAGTTGTAGAGGCATTATCTCATCAGTGGTAGGTGTGTGGGGGGAAACAAATTATTCTGTTTATTCAGTTCATACAGGGCTGGTCCTTTGCCACAGGGTTACCATAAAAAATAGCAAAAGAAGGAAACTGAGATCATTCTCAGATGTGTTATTAAAATCATGACTTCATGGAATCAATACAAAGAGAAAAGTTAATAGAGGGAGATTTTATGGTTTCATGAAGATATGTGGGTCAATGAAAAGGAAATATCTTAAACTGATGAACCATCATAGGGTAAGTAATTGAAGCTAGAAGAAAACTTTACAGAGAAAAAATATCAAATTTTAAATAATGATAACTTGAGTAAGCGGTTACAGTGATGCAAAGATCCCAGTTATTGTATTGTTGCCATGGAGGTGAATGACAAGGGTATGTCCCTGAAGAACAGGGCAGGTAGGCCACCTCCACATACCCTGGAGTCAGAGGATTTTGGTGAACTTTAAATTCTTTCTCCAGGATCTTGTCTCCTTACCCAAAGAACAGATGGACAGACAGGAAGAATGGATGAATGAACAAGGAAGAAGTTGTTTACATCAAAGCACAATGAAATGGAAAATTGGTTGTTGCAGGCACTGGGTTGCCAACCAAATGTGCTTGAAGGGGGCAGAGCCAGTTCTGAACTCTGGACTCTCAGCCAACCTCGAGGTGGCAAAGGTCACAGTTCTGACGCTGGACACACCTCAATATAAAAGCTGAGATTGTTCACGTTAAAGCGGATCCAGGACTTCCAAAGCAGCGGTTCCCAGTGAAGCATGAGCACTGACAGCCAGGGAGAAGTGAGCCCCAACCAAGCAGGAGCTGGGACCACCAGAGATGGGGGACCCATTGAAGCAGGAGCTCGAGGCTGCAGGGCTCTTCTCTCTCCCAGGCAGGAGGAGCACAACTGCATTCTGAGAGCTCAGGTCAAAGCCAGGTACAGACCCAGGTTCCAGAGTAAAGTCGAGGCCCAGACTCCAAGAGACCTCCAGCCCTGAGGAGGCATGAACAGGTGAAGAGCTCTGAGCACATTCAGCTCCCAGGACTGGGGGTGCTCAGGTCCCTGTCCCCAGCCATGTAGCTCCAGGGGTTCTCCCAGTCAAGAGTGGGTCCAGCAACACACCACTAAGTGTGTCTTCATTCTTCAAGGGAGTCTCCTCTCTTGGGCATCAGGTGTATGTTAATGAAGTGAGAATCACAGGGACCAATCAGGAGAGGTGACCTGGAAGGGGAACACAGGGCTCCCTTTCCCTTGTTGCTATAGCAACTGCCCAGAAGCTGAGCATCCTGCTTTAAAAAAAAACAAAGATGGCAAAGCATAGAGCACTAGGGAGTATGTCTGCCAGCACTCCAGTCATCACCAGGGCAACATCTTCCCTCCTAGGCTCCATGCTGCAATGGAGGGAAACTGTGCTGGATGTCCAAAGCAAGCTGCAAAGCTGTCCAGGGTGAATTTTGACCTCCACCAGCTGGCCACAATCACAGCCAGGACCCCCCCATTTCTTCTGGTCTCATTAAGGGGCCTATGCTGATGCTCTCATAGATCAAGACATACTTGTATCCAATTTTATATTTTTGGGATGAATATCTGTATATCTGCATAAGTTCACTAAAATTTAAAGGATAAAGTAAACAATTGTTTAAATACTGGAAATGTAAAAATGTCACTTTCAACTTTTCTAGCCCTTATTCCTGCATGACGATACTTTATGCAATGACATAACTTGAACTGATATTATCCTATTTTAAAGCTGAAAATAACAAAAGTTAAGTAACTTGCCCAAGGCACAAATAGTCTAGGTGGCTGAACTGAAGGATCATCAAACATATATGTTTGATGGCCCACGTCCTCTGACCCCAAACCCAATGTAAATTAGATGACCTCTAGAAACTGAACAATATATGTTCAGCTCATTTAATTCAGCATCTGACTTCCTTAATGGACGATGACCACAACTCACATTATAGGTGGCAACTGTAAAGAGCATACTGAACAAGACCATGAAGTCGTTTTTAAATTTAATGTTCCATCATTTGAATGTCCTAGTATGTCATTCATGATGAATAAGCTTCATAAGTTTGGCATTTTCTATAGTCCTAAAATAGCCTAGACCCATACATTTCCTGAGGCCTTTAATAACACAGTTGACATTGTCTCAATGAGACATAGTCAGGATGAGAATAAATGTGGTATAAATTTGTACACCACGACATTTCCTAGTTACGCTTTTTCCTCACACACTACAGAGTTGAATTCTTTATTGGACCATGTTTAAGATTGTTAAGTTGAGAGAGAAGAGATTTTCACTTGGTCCATTGAAGAAAATGAGTCTATCCCTGAATTAGATCCCTTACTTTGCATAAATCCTATTTTGTAGGAGTGGATTAATTATCCATAAAAAGAAATGAGTAGCTTCAGTTCTATTTTAAAGCTTGATATACCCTCACCAGTCCTGGAAATTGAAAAGATCAATCTTGCAATGAATAGGAAGTTGTCATCAAGCCAGAAAAGATGTTTTTGGAATGACTATCTTGAGAAAGCAGAAGAAGAAAATAAAAATTGAATGCAGAAGCAAATTGACTTGTCTACGTGTTCTTGAGTTGTAGTCTTACACAAAGATAGAATTCTTGCGAATTTTCCACTTATTTCTAGATTCTAAAGGCATTTCATATTCAAAGCCAACACACTCAGAGAAGACAGACAGTATGACCTACTTGTGCAATGCAAAATTCATTCTTCCCAGTGGATAGTTACTGATTTCACTCTATAATTTGATGACATGTTTGAGGTGATTCTTCCAACTGTAGGTTCCAAGATGAGGTCATGGGACTTAATCTACTGTCCTGTCCATGGAACTATGTGTGTGACGTGGCCCAAAGAATTGATATCAATCAAAACCTATCCTGTGGCCTCTGCTTGAGTGACAGAAAACACATCTCCATTTCTAGAGTTGAATTCAGAGAGATAGATTAAAACTATCTTGACAATTTAAGGGGAGACCTTTTGAAAATGAACCAACATAAAGGAAGTCAGAGTCAAAGAGTAGAAAAATAAAAAGGAACAAATTAGGTCATAATGGCAAC
>PVHP010017327.1:0-34324 GCA_004024765.1 Zapus hudsonius | reverse complement strand
CATGCTACAGCAGTGACAACAAAAGTGTAATTCAAGAAAATGCTCTGACAATAAAAAACACTCTTGAAAGCATATTAAAAGAGCTATCCACACAGAGTGATCTTTCTAACAAGATTATTGAACTTTAAAGAAAAGCAAATAATATATTTTAACCAGATAAGCAAAAAAGCAAGTTGCTTATGCTAACTTACAAAAGAAAAAGAACTTACATTATCGTCCACTTTTTGACAGCAACATTGTCAAATGAAAATGGAATCAAGTGTCTAAAATTCTCAAGGAAATAAGGTGAGCCAATAATTTTATCTGGCAAGACCAGCTTTCAAGTATAAGAGGCATGTTTTCACTGACTCAGGAAGTGCTGCCCTGTGTATTATAACTGAGGAGTCTACTGGATGACTGCAAATCCATTTTTATTAAGTATGTTGTCTTTTACATATTAAATATACAGTCACTTGTAAAGGTAGGATGAAATAAGAATTAAACAGAATGTTCTTTTAACTCTGCAGTCATATGGGCTGGAAAGATTGCTCAGTGGTTAAAGGTGCTTGCAAAGCCCAAGAGCCTGAGTTCGATTGCCCAGAAAAGCCCAAAGCACAACGTGGTGCATGCTTCTGGAGTTAGTTTGCAGTGACAAGAGGTCCTGGTGTGCCCATATAATCTATCTGTCTGTCTGTTGGTCTGTCAGTCTGTCTGTCTGTCTGTCTATCTATCCCTCACTTAAAAACATGTTTATAAAAAACAATGTAGGCATAGTAAAAGTATAGGAAAGTAATGTTGGTTATATAAGAGCAGGAATGGAGGGGCAAAGAAAAGCTAGTTGTTATGGGATAATTAATTCTAGCATTGATTTCCAGAAGCAGGATTCTTAATGTGGAAAGAGGGATACATATACAACATGGATGTGGTATGATGATGAAGGATCTCATGCAAACTATACTGGCTAGTGGGGCCCCAAGGCTTCATGTGCTGGGAGCCTAGACCTTAATGAGACAATGTTAGGAGGTAGGATCTTTATAAGACAGTGTCTGGTGAAAGGTCCCTAGGCAAGCTGGGGCTATGCTTGCTCTCAATGAGATCTGTTTCCCTGGGGGATCTCTCTCTCCCACACATGCTCCTACAGTGCCCTCTGCCTTGAGTCGATACACACCCATGTGGGCCCTCAGCACAGCCTGTGCCATGCTTCTTGGTCTTTCAGAGTCTAAAAACATGAGCTACATAAGCATCTTTTTTATGTAAAGCCAGAATACTTCACATAGTTCAGTATAATAACAGAAAATAAGCTAATACAGAGATCTCCGGGGCTGTGTAGCAACAAAGCCCGACTTCTTAGCCTCGGTGCTGCTCACAAACATTGCTGCTTTATAATTCTTTAGTCTATCGCTTTGTTTTGTACAAATTTCTGTGTTTTGTTCCATTTTATAATAAAAGATTAAGCTAGCAAATAAAAAGGTATAATAAGATTTACTTTTCATAGCAAGTAAATCCAAAATTTTTGAATATTAGATACACTGGTATTATATAAACCTTATTTGCTAAAAACCTTTACTGAAAATGTTCCTTTCGTTGAGGAAATGATCAGGGATAACAGTCTGTCTCCACCATATCCTATTCACAGACCAACATCAGGTGCTGGTCATTCTTGTTCATACATGGAGTCCTGCCCTCTGGCTAAGGTACTTTACATTTCCTCAAGTTGGATGGAGACTGACAAGTTCCTTCATGACCCAGCCCATGTGGAGATGTCCTCAGGATTCTCCCTCAGAGTCCCCATGCCAGACTGACCCTTATGCCTAGTATGTGCCATGTCCTTCTTTACCACTGGTTTGTGATCACCTGTACCTGCTTATGTCTCCACTGCACAGGAACCAGGGAGCCAGTCTCAAATAAAATGTAATTGCAGCAAATAATGAATGCATTCATGTCGTCCAGACAGCAGGGTACATTCAAGGAGCCTGTAGTCTAATTAGGGAAGCAGAATGTCATGAACAAATCAATAAAAGGTTTTCATTTTGTTTTGTCTCTACAATCTTGTTCCAACATGTGGAAATGGTGTGATGTTCTCCAGTCAGAGGGAAGGGCACCAAGAAATGGATATGATCAGGTGAGGCTTACTTCATAGTGGGTGTACATGTAACATACTGAGTATCCCATCCACCATTCCTCTACAAAAGGAAGACATTTAGTAAAAATTACTAGCAAATTTCTACAAGGTGTATATAACATAAGTGTGCCTAATGCTTCAAGCTTTGGGTAAGATAAATGCCTTATTTATTAGTTTAATGTTTTACTAAGAAATCAAGTAAAGATACAGAAATTCCTGCAAAATAAACCAATGTATTACAGGACTATCTCACTATAATATTTCAGACAAAATTAACTTAATGGAAACATAAATCAAGAGAAGACAAACTATTAAGGTCAATATGGAGCTATATGTTAGCAAGTTTAGTCCTTATCCTAGAGAAAATTTGGGGTGAATGGTTCACTAATAAAATGAGACCTCTTGGTAGATGTAGTTGATCTAATGGGAACAAACACAACTTCAATGAACAATAATTTGAAGAACAATATAACTAAATTGACAGCAAAATCATAAAAAAATATAGTTTGTAACAAAGGGATGTCCATGGGTGCAGGGTAATGGTTTCTTGCTTTGTTTCTATTTTAAAGTTTTGATTCATTATGACTTATAGTTTAGAAAAACACAGAACATTTTTATATTTAAAATAATTAACTTCACTTAAAATATATAAAAATATACAAAGTAGAAAGGCTACACACATCTAAGGCACTCCCACAGGCATCTACTCTTTAGAGGTAATGACCATTAAGAATTTTCTATTTATTCTGCCAGATATTTTCTGTGCCATTTTATCTATGTAGAATTTACCTATATGTGTGCACCTATATATAATCTCATTTCCTTTTACAATATAAATTCTATGTTTCGATTTTTTAGTTGCTGAAAAGACTTCTTTCATTTTCCCTGACTCAGGCTGTTCATACATTCAGGCTGTGTTTAATGTTCCCTTTTATATTAGTAGGCAGTGTGTTTTTCTCTTTGGTCATATTTGGAATCTTTCATCATAAAGAAATTAATCCATTTACATTTACTGTCATACATAAATACCATCTATTTATTTTATATCTTAAAAAATCTTCCTCTGGGAATGAAGAGATTGCTCAGTGGTTAAAGGCACCTGCTGAGTTCAATTCTCCAGTACCCAAGTAAAGCCAGATGCACAAAGTGTACATGCATCTGGAGTTCATTTGTGCTGGCAAGAGGCCCTGGCACACCATATTCTCTCTCTCTCTCTCTCTCTCTCTCTCTCTCTCTCTCTCTCTCTCTCTCTCTCTCTCCCTTTCTGCTTAAAAATAAATAAATAATTTTCAAAGCTTCATCTCTCTTCTGTTATCTCTTCCATGGTCTGTATTTGCTTCTTTAATTTCTCATCTGCTGATAACTTGGTTTTTAGTGATTTCTTTGTAATTTTACTTACTATACTCAGACCTTTGTTTCTTAATTTATTAACTTGACATAGTAACTACTGATGTTTGCTTTGTACAGTGAGGAAATGAATATCTGAGTGATAATGTTATCTGCTAACTCACCTTCTTATGGCCTTCTGACTTTCCTTAGTGATATTTTAATATTATCTGTAATATTATTACAGAACACTTACATTTTTTCCTATAATTATTGCTCCCACAGGGCTATGTGTAAAAGAGTGTAGTTTCACCTCCAGACCTGTCATTCACCATCTTTACCAGTGTCTTGATCTGATTTTTGCTGCTATAACAAGATATTTAAAACTGAACCATTTATAACAAACAGAAATGTACTTTGCACAGTCATGGAGGTCAGGGAATCCAAGATCATTTTCTACAAACCTCACCTCTTAACAGCAACATGATGCAGGTTACATTTCAACACTTTAAATTTTGGAGGAGGAGGGTTCTTTTGGCAGGAGGAACTGGTTGAGTTCTTCATTTTGACTCAATTCTTGGTTTAAATGTGACATGTCCTCTATTGGAACATGTGTGTGAACTCTTGGTCCCCATCTGCTGGCACAGCTTTGAAAGGTTGTGAGCCCTTTAGGAGGTGGAACCAGAGGAAGTGAGTTGCTACCAGGGGAGCACGCAGTTTGTTTTTTTAATATGTTATTTATTTATTTGCACACAGAGACAGAGAGAAGAGAGTGAATAGGAACACTAGGGTCTCCTGCCACTATAAATGAACTCCAGATGCATGTGCCACTTTGTGCATCTGGCTTGATGTGGATACTGTAGATCGAACCCAGATCATTAGACTTTGTAGGCAAGGGTCTTAATGGATGTGGTTCTCTAGCATGGCCCCACTTCCTGTCCGCTGTCTACTTCCTGATCGAAGATGCAACATGACCAGTCACCTCAAGTTCTTGCCACTATGCCTGTCCTGTCATGATTGTCTGTTCCCCAAGGATACGCCAAGATAAACTCTTCCTCCCTTAAATTGCTTCTTATCATTTTGTCATAGCAGCTAGGGAAGTAACTAATATAGATAATTTTCATTATTAAGTAATTTTTCAAGATGGGTTAACAAGTATCATATTACATTTGTGTTTTTTAAGTGTCTAAGATTGTTTTTTCTTTTGTTTTTATTCAGATCAAGCCTGGTATGAATTTGTTTGAATTTTAAATGACTTTTTTAACCTTTTTGTAACAACACTTGTTTACTACATGCTGTAAGCTCCAGTGTTTTCTCATTGCTGTAATTTTTAAATGCTTATTTAACAATTTACTATATTTCATGTCTTGCACAACATGAAATTTAAAGGAAAGAAAGTATGCTAAAATACCCTATTCTATGATCAGGGCATAGTTAGTAATGAAAAATTGCCAGTTCTTCAATTCTATATGGTCTCTCAAAATATTTTCTTTTCCTATTTTGCTTTGTGCACTATCCTGGGAGTTTGTTTTCTGTGATCTTCGATTTGGGGGAAGCAGATTATCCCAGCAAAAGATAAAACTGCTTTGCAACGAGATCTTCTCAGTGACTGGCTTTATTTGATAAGCTGGGTTTATCTCTACTTGGTCCTTGAACCCATAACATAGCTTGTTGTTTCTTAATTCTTCCCATTTCACCTCAATGGAGTATCCACACGGACAAGATGGATCACAACTCTGCTTCTCTGTTCTGCGGCTGGATCCTCACAAAGATTCACCCACAATCTCAGGCTCCTTTCGTATCCACTGACTCCCTTTTTATAAGTAAATCTCTGCTGTCAATGCTCCTCCAGCATTTTTCCCTTACTTCAGGGAAATGTGTGCCCTGCTAGAGGCATAAACATATATTAGCTCTTGGCATCCTCCCCATATTGGGCTGAGCTTCAATTTCATTACAAGGCATGGTATGTAGTCGCTTTCTAACTCCACTGCAGATGGATTTTCTTGCCCATTTCTTGATCATTTGCTCATGGAGAATTTGAGGGAGGAGGGTGAAGTAGCCATGATTTAACTCCATCATTTATTATAATCTGTCAGAGGTCTTTGATCTGCGTGAGATACAATAAAAATGCTTTATAAGAAGATTATTGTAATAGTCCTTTAAGGTACAGATGAGTGGAATAGGGGATATACCAAAATCTCTTGGTATAATCAGGACTGACACATTTGAGTCCATAGCTCCACTTTCAGTGCAGTGGTCACTAGCTGCGTGTAGCCATGGAGCATTTGAATGCGTTTGAGATTAATTTTATTTGACTTTAATTAATTCAAAGTTAAATTTACAGAGCCACACCTATCAAATGGCAACTGGATTAGACAGTGTAGCTGTGGGTACCATAAAACTCGAATACTAGGTCTTGACCAAGAAATTAGAAATAAAAAAGAATTTCCCAGAAGTCTTCTGGGAAAAAAATATTTTCAAAGAGAGACAAGGAGAATTAAATAATGCAAAAGCAGTTTGCTTGGCAGAAAGAGGAAAGTAGTAGGATTATGAAATGGAAATGGGGTTTATTATCAAAGGATACTTTACAAAAAAAAACATATTTTTGCAGGTTGAGTTCCCAGCAGTAAGAAGACCTCCAAGTGAGAATAACTAGAAACAATTAGAAATCTCCCACTGCCCTTGAGGGAGGGGTGTCCCAGTTATAGGAATGAAATCTTTTTCTTTGACAGTCTCTTCAGAGAGTCTCTCTTACTCCACGCTCTGTTTTTCGGACATTGCCTTGTCCTCCCCCACATGGAGAGACCCTGATTCATGGCATAGTAATGATGGTTCAGAGAAATGACTGTTTCGCCTGCTGAGTGATTAATATGAAATGAGTTGCCTCAACACTCAGTGGTGCTCGGAGGATGGAGAAGAAACTTGGTGTTGTTTCAGAAAGAAAAAATACAAGATGAGACACTGCTTGGCATACATGGAGAACATTCATCTGAAAAGCTCTACATCCTCAGCAAGCTTAATTAATGAGCAAACCTGTAAGAAAGAGAAACACCCATTCCAGTGTTGTGCTTTTGTGCTTTGAGAAAGTCAGGTTTGGTGTTTTCCTCTTCTGTTAATGCACAAGTGCAGCCCAATGTGGCAGCCAGGACGTGGTTATCTTTCTACTGACTGACTTCTCTCAGGAATCCTTCTTAGGAGAGATCCCACCCAACCCAGAACTCCATGGATGTCTTTCACTCTATTGGCAATGGAAATCTATCCCGATCAGAGTATAGTAAGAATTCTCTGGTAATCCAGTTTACTCCATCCCTGGAACACTCCCTTGTCATAGAGTGGAGCAGGTTATCTTCTTTATCAAAATTGTGATTTTTTTTTAATCCATGAATCTAGGATTCCCATGCATTGAAAGGGGATGGGCAAGGCCCCTTCATGGGTGCCCTACTGTATAATCTTCCTTTCATCTTAATTCAAATTTCCATGGAGATTCAAGCGGCCTTATGAAAAAAAAATGTGAATTCTCTATTTATATGTAGGCTACATATATTGTCCTAGTCAAAGGAGATGTGCTGTTACGCATCCTGGCATCTATTTTCAACTGTGTGGCTTAAGGATAGATGCTGTTTTTTAATCATATGCCTTCTTACTGTTTTATTTTGGTGCTTTTTCCTTCCCCTGCCTGATATTTTTTTTCTCCATTCAAACTCAACAACTAAAATAACAACACTGTCCTGTCAGAAGGGAGGAAAAGAGGGAGTATTTTGAAAGATCATGGCTTCTAAAGATTTTGACAAAGGATTTGATGTTTTGTAAAGTAAAACTAGCTTTCATGAATAAAAACAGCTGTTTTTGTTTGAAGAGGAGAAGATGCTAGGTGCTTTTAGGTGTTGTTTTGTAACTTGTCCAGGCATATATAGATCTCTGAAGGCTGGCCACAGCCCTCTCATCTTCTCTGAGTCTAGGACTTTAGCTTAGTCCCTGTCCTTTCTTGACTGTCTGCCTTTAGCACCTGATCATCCCATACACTCTGCATCTTGTTTTCCCAGGGATGGCAGGCTAAATGCCTTCTTAATTAGTGATGATCCCCTCCTGACACCATCCAGATCACTATTGCCCCATAAGATGCCATAGTGAGCTTCGCATCTTACCACATAAGTGGTACCTACAGAAAGCTTATCTAAACTGTCCAGATTAAATGTCAGGTTCTCAGAATTCAAGTGGATTTGGAATCTACCTAAGTATATTTTCCTGCTCCATCCCCAGCCATCTATACAAGAGCACTGAGGAGCAGCAACATTCTCTAATATCACTTAAAGCTTTAGCACTGTGGAGTACTGCCAGTAATGGTGTTTAACTCACTTATATGTGCCAATTCATCTCTGTCACAAGCCTATTAATTTCTTCATTATTTTACTCTGTCCCTGGCCCCTGTATAATGAGACACAATGATCCTCATTTGTGTAACCAAAAAACTTAGAGTCTCTTATAAATTACCCTTGATCCCACTGCTTTTAGTGACCAGACAGCCTCTGTATTTCTTTTTCATATTTAAATCAATTTTCCAGGCTCTGCTTTAGAAGAATACACTGGAACTCTAGGACACTACATAGTGAAGTCACAGCAAGAGAATGAGATTCCAATGGGTTTTTCAGCACTCAGTCCAATCCTAAGAAAGCTTTCATGACATCATACCATAGTTGTGACTCTTTCCACAAATGCCATTCCTTGCAGGGACTACTGTCAGCGAGTTCACCTGTAGGCAGCCTGTCAAAATACCTATAGCATTGCTATCCAAGTAGACACTGTGACAAATAAAGGTCATAGATAGAAAATTAATCCTCTTATGATTCGGCTGGCATTTCTGCATGGTATGATCTTGAGTAAACAGAAGAGTGACAACTAATTGGGTAGAAAGAATGAGCATAAATTCCAGAGAATTCCATTGTATCAGCAGATTAAACTCACACACATCTCTACTACCTATTCTGTGTTTTTTTTTTTCTTTTTCAGGATTGGAGCAAAACATCAGGAGCTGAGGGAAAAGCAGGCAAGAGGTCTTGTTGATTATGCTATGGGAGCAGTTGGATCCACGCACGATATGGATGATGATGAAATGGACCCCAATTATGCCAGAGTGAACCACTTTCGGGAGCCATGTGCATCAGCAAATGTCTTTAGGTCCCCATCTCCTCCTCGTGCTGGACCACTCAGTTACCCTTGGGATGGACGTCCACTGTCTCCAGAGAGAGACCACTTAGAAGGTCTCTATGCCAAGGTCAACAAGCCATATCATCCGCCAGCTCCAGTTGACAGGTAATATAACTCAGTGAAAGATGAATTCGGTTTTAATTCAGTAAGTTTCAAATCATCTCTACTGCTGAAGCAGATAAAAATATATTCTTCAACCTTATTAAAACTAAAATGACTTGATGCCCTAGACAAGCATTCTACTTTGACCTGCCCTTAAGGTATCAGCCGTCAAAGATAAAACAATGACCAGATAGAAGGTGGCATGAATGAGTGGGCATAGTCAAGAACATGGTGCAACAGGGAGCAATTTCTACAGGAATATTGTGACAGAGAAGGAATGATGAAAACTTTGAAGGAATACTGTCCTTTATCCTAAGAGGCCTATGTTGTGAGACTTATTCACGAAGACACATGAAGCTTGGAGGTGAGGAGTCAGAGAAGAGAAAATGACTTTCAAGTTGGAGCAATTGAAGTGGGATCATAAATAGCTCTGGAGGTGCAGGGACTTTAAAAGTAAGATTGGGATTTACGCTCAAGGAAAACGAGACTGTTTAAATATTCAAGGGTAGCCTTGGACAAGGGAGTTTAATCAAGTAGAGAAAGACAGGAGGTGATCTTTAGGCTTGACAACTAAGGAAGGGAATCATAGGCACATCTGTCAGTACAACTGAAGAAAGTAGGGAATGAGGTGATTCCAACCCCACCTCATACCTAAAGGAAAATGCCTGATCTCTTAAAAGGTTGCTCTGAGAGCTTCAGTCAATATGCATGATTAGCTGACCCTTGGAATTGCACACACAAGGAATGGCTTGACCAACCCTGCCTCTCGTCCAACTCACTGCTACTCAAAATCCGGGGGGAGTAAGTGGTAAGGGTGGTGCAAAGAGCTCTAATTCTAGATGGAAAATACATATATTTTCCTGATTTCTTAGGGTTCTGAAAACCACCCAGTCCCTATTAGTAGCCAGCTTTTGTGTGATAGCATGATATATCACATATGTTTACCGTTTACATTTCCCCAGCCGGGTGATATTATGCACTTTCAATTAGGTTGGGGAGAGGAAGGGAAATCATGGCATTTTTATGCAGACTGTAAAGTGTAGCTTCACAAGACTGATTACCTTTCAGAGCCTTTCCAATAACCAAGTGGGAAAGAAGGAGCAATTTTTAATCCTTACTGTCAGGCTTCCAGGTTGATAATATTAAAGAAAGATGGTCAAGTTTTTCTTGTGGACAAAATGAAAATATAAATTCCTATGACTGTGTGATATGGCCATAATAACTAAATTGCTAATTCAAAGGATTGATTAAGAGTTGGCCTTCTTCTCTCCAGCCTTTCATATAGGGTTGAATTTTATCATGTAAATAATAAAACTATGCCAGAGTCTATTCTGGCCTTAGGCACAGTCAATCTTCCTTTCTAGTCAGAGAGAGCTTTGAGCAATCCTCTTTGCACACTATATTTCTTGGACCCTCCAAAGCAGGTGCCTCCCAGTACAAATTCCATGGAAATAAACATGAGGCATTCATGCTGTTCTCATGTCAAATCCACACTCAGAATTAAGCCACAGAAACAGGTTTCCTTCCTGCCATCTTCTCATGCCTCCTTCGCTCCTTCTTAGTCTCCAAGTAAACCAAAGACCAGCACTCACCATCATTCAAAGATTTGTCACCAGAAGTTATTTTCCTCCTTAAGACTCTGTGCTAATCAGCTTTCTGTCAATGTAACAAAATCACTGAGATAAACAACGCAAACGGAAGGAAGAAAGGTTTATTTTGGTACTTAGTTTCAGAGGTCTCAGTCCATGGTCATTGGGTCAAGTTGTAGCTGGGCTGTATGGTTACGCAGAGCACCACGGTGGACAGTATGCACTGAAATAAAGCCGCTCATCTCGTGAAAGCTGAGAAACAGAGGGGATGGGGAAAGGACCAGGGACAAAATGTGTCCTTCCAATCCTGCTCTCAATCTCTTAATTTCCTCAGACTTGGCCACATCTCTAAATAACCTACTAAGCTATGACTTTACCAGTATATTAACCCAATTAACCTAATTTGGCACCCAATCACTCCTCACTGGTTCCATAGCCAAACACTGCTTCACTGAGAACTAGACCTTCAGTACTGAAGTTGTGGAGGACATTTCGCATCCAAACCATAATAAGCACCATATCGAACATGGTATCCTTAAGCTAATTTTTACCCATGTAGGCTAGACCAGGAAAGAAATCCCTTTGTATAATCTTAACAACAGCCACTATAAAATGCTGGCAAGTTATTTACTGCCCAGCACAGACATCTACATGAGAAATGAGGCCTTAATTTTGGCCCTAACTTCTTTGTATTAATAAATGATCTAAAATTGCTTTCAACAAAGTTTGAACTGCTGTCGTATTTTTGGATAGCAGATCAAAGGGTGACTCTTTATACCCAGAATTGTCTTTATTCTGCTCTTATCTTTAATTATATTTAAAGACTGTTTTATGTCTTTTTTTGAAGTCTTAAAGCAAACGGCTTTTTTGGTTTTGGCACATAGTAAGAACTTGGAAATAATAGTTATGATCGTCATGGTTACTATTACTATCATTAGTACTGTCTTTTGCCAATGAAACTCAAGGCCCAGGTGGACCTGGTGTATAGATTTAAAAAGATATATAAACCAAACATTCACTAATAATAAATCATAAAGAAATTTATTTTAATATGGCTCATTGTTATACATTATCAAATTACCATTTATTGAAGGTTAAAGCAAATTTATATACTAGTGAGATAATTGTATTAGCTTATTTTTACATACATAAAGAATTACATCTTGGCTGAATATTTGATACTGTAGGACATTGAGTTGCTTCAATGTTTTCCGGAGTTGATCAATACTTTGATTGGATGATCATCATTGGTGAGAATGTCACTTCACATAAATACGTAGTACAAACTTGGAGAAATATGTTTAGGTCCATTTTAGAAATTGTTGGAAGTTCTTTCCTAATCTCAAGCCAAACTCATCTGAGGCATGTTTTATACAAAATCACTCACAGGATATCCCTGGATCCATCCTGTCATCTTCCTGTGACATGAATTCACAAGGCATCCCTTTATACTTTTCATAAATGCCCACTTGTATCCACCCAAATCCTGTCTCTAGGCAGTGTCTACCATGGATCCTGGATCACCCGGCCTAGATTCAGGACAGAGGTTGCATTAGCAGCCGGTTAGATACTTGAAGTGACTGCTGTGACCCTTCATTCACAAACATTTCTGACTCCAGATATGTGCCAGATGTCTTGCTCAGAACTGGTCTTAACGAGGATTTTGAAGGCATGGTGCATCACCTGAGGCCAGGTGTTCAGAAATCATTGGGAATTTTTTATCCTTTGGTCTTAATTACTTATACTTGGTCTAAACTTATACATCAGTTATCATTATTAGCTTATAGTAATACTTTTCATCTTAAACCTCTATGCATTTATGCTTTTGCATTTACCAATCCATATATTTGTTATACTAAATTCTGCATTGACAGAATGATTTCTGTATTATAGAATATTCTCTGTATCTGACCATTAGAAATGTATACTTGTTCAGTTTAAAGCCAAGCATGGTGGCATACGACTGTACTCCCAGCACTCAGGTTGCAGAGACAGTTGAATCATAGTTTGAGCCCAGCCTCAGCTACATACTAACATCCTACCTCACAAGCCACTCCCAAATGTACTTGTTAGGGTTAGCCCATCATTGTAAAAAAAAAAAAAAAGTAAAAAGTATTTTAAAGCATTGATTTGTGTCCTCCAACATATTAGCTGTCCTTCCTAGATTAGTTACATCATCCTCATATTCAATCATTGTGACTCACCTATGTCATTGATAAGATTATTGATCAGTGTCAAGCACAATCCCTGCAATTCATTACTTGAGACCTCCATTAATCAGCTCTCTTTGGGGTCCACACTTAGCTGTTAATTCAGTTGACTGTTAATCCAGTTTGCATTCTCTGTGCATCTGTGTACATTGTGACTTCACCCAACTCATACCAAAGTGAGCCTTGTGAGACTCTGGATTTACCATCTGATCACCTTGACAAAGAAAGAAATCACATGTTCCTAATGAATGCTAGCTATAGCTCTATTCTCGTCCAGGTATTCACAAATAATGTGCCCATTTACACTTGATTATGCAATATAAAACTTTATGTGGTCCATTGTAATACGGGACTCTTAGTAGCTGCTTACTAAATATTTATAGACTGACATAGGGCAGCTGTGAAATTAAGGTGAAAAATATCACACGTCTCCTCAGAGTCTAGGTAAGTGGCCCTGATTCTCTAGCCTGTATTCACCAGGAAATTTTGATTGAGCATTTGTTGTATTCTATAGCTCAGACAAGAGTTTAAAAACAGACCTAACCTTTGAGGAACTGAGTATAGTAGCTGAACCTCATGAAAAACAACAAAAAAGAATCATAATTTAATGTGTTCCATTAGGATAGAAGTATATATATTGCAAAAATCTTGAAATTGCAAGTGTATCTAATAATGGAAAGACCTGTGGCTATGGGTGGACTTTTCTGGGACCTTACTTCAAATGTATTAATTTTTCAAAAGCCTCAGTTTCAGTACTACAAAATGAAGACATGAGTATGCCCTATCTCCCATGAGTTGTTTATTGCTCAAATGAAATTAGTTCATGTCTTGTCTCAATACATATTAAGTACAACTCTTCATGAAAACTATTGGACAATAGTGTAGGACCTCATAATATGTTAGATGATATGTTCAGAATGCTAGTGGAGGTGTATTAGTCAGGGTTATCTAGAGGAAACAGAGCTGAGAGAATGGATTATAGTAAAAGGGAATTTATTGGGGTAGCTTACGACAGTCCAACAATAGCAATATGCAGGCCCACAGGTGAAGGAACCAGTAACTGTTCAGTCCACGTGGCTGGATGTCTCAGCAGTCCCAATCCAGCCCAGAAGGCCTGATGGCTCCCTGGGGAGCAGCTGCTCTTCAGTCCACAATGTGAGGCCGAGGAAACTGGGTTCTGATGTCCAGGAAGGGTGGGAGAGCAGGATGCAAGTTCAAGTCTCGAACCAGCACCAGCTGTCGGGGAGGAAGTTAAAAAAAAGGAAGTTTTCCTTCCCCCCAAGCTTTCTTGTATCCAGTCTCTTCTGGAAGGCCCACCCACTTGGAGGAAGGGCAACTCAAAAGGAGGAACCTCCTCCTTTTGTCAATCCTTTCTGCAGGCAAGCTCAGAGACCTGCCCAAGATTACTGTAGATTATTAAACAAGGCAAGTTGACAATAAACTTAACCATCACAGGAGGTTATTATTATGTCTTGTGCATAATAAAATTGCTCAAAGCTGTGCAATTTGGAACCTGTTAAATTCCATATAAACCATAGTCATGTATTTAATGGTTAATTCCTACCTTTGACCCTAACATCTCTCTCTCTCTCTCTTTCTCTCTCTCTCTTTCTCTCTCATAGATTAAAACAAAAAGGTAAAGCAGAAAAACAAGGGAGAGGTAAAATATAAGATAACTGAAGAACAACTAATATTTAAAGATTATTCATGTCATCTACATAAAAGAAGAATGTAGTGATTAAACACTGAGATAGTTTGGCAGTTACTCAGAAAACCATAACTCTTTATGTATCCATAAAGATGAGACTAAGGTTATCTACTTGTCATATCATATGAATGACCAATTGTCTATAGAATGAGCTAGCCTTATTTTCATGGGCCCCAGATGAGCTATTAGTGACACTGTGTGAAATCAGATCTTCTTGGGATACAAAAGCAGAAAACACAGCTGACAGGCTTGTCATACCTATTAAAGAATTGAGGTGGTCCCTGGTCCCTTTGAAAGTGACCTCTTTGCATCTTCCTCCTTTTCCTCCCCAGTGTCTGGGCCTCACCCTTGTGTTGCAACATAATTCTAAGATGGCTTCATGCCACTTTCTGAGAAAGAAAGAAGTTAAAAGGGGTGTAGAGTCAAGGGATTATTTAGCCAAGTTCATCCCTTTGGAAAAATTTCCCAGAAGTCCCTAGTAACTTCTCACTGTTTAAAAAAAAACAAAGGGGTCACTTCTACATGCAAGAGGGTGATGGAGAATAGTATTTCAACTTTCCAGTAAACAAAGTCAAAGGAGAAAGAAAAGAGTCGCACATAGCTTGTAGAAAGTCAACATATGGAATCCATCACAGATAGATTACCTGTCGATGGCTTCTCTCCCTCCCCCCTTTCACTTCCCTTTAATAATGCAAAAGTTATAGATTAGTGAGTGGTACGTAGCACTTTGGTCAACTATATTTTTATTAACTTCCCATGGGAGGCTATCCTTATTCGGTAGACCCTCTTTGGTAGTTCAGACAGAAATATTTCAGTGAATAACTTCTGATATTACTTAACTGTGGCAGCTGGAGAACATGCACTCTGTTTTCATCATCACTGAAAAATTTTGATTCAGGAAATTCTAAGATAAGAGCAATGTTGGATAGAAAAGGTATTAATAGGCAAACTCTGTAGCCAGTTGGGAACAGCTGGGAGTGAACATATCATATGCTACTGGGGCAATCTCGGATAATTGATACCTCTTGTCACAACAGTGTATTAATTGCAGAGATTCAGCATTTCACTAAGCCACGCTCTGTCATCTACAGCTCACATGAGACTGCTGTTTGTTCCCAGTCTCCTCCCTAGTGATTTTTCCAGCTAATTTTATTCTAGTTTCACAGTATTTTAGCTCTTACTTCTGACTCACCACCTTATGAAAACCGTGTGTGGGGACCTGAACAGTGAGTACATGTAGATTTCTTAGAGCTACATGCTTGGGAATCCCAGTGGTAAATGCCATTTCCATGGGGATTTAACTCATCAGTTGAAAGAAGTAATAGGGTTTTTTTCCCCCTCAGAACATATGATCATCAACATTTAAGTGACTTTTAAACAATAATGAGAAATCTCTTAATGAAAGAATCTCCAGATAAGTGCTAAGAGTAACGGCCATACCATTAACTCTGCTTTCTTCCATCTCTTCTCTATTTAAAACTTGATGTTCTCATTAATTTTCCCCATCTTCTAAGAGCACCACTCTTGGGGCGGGGCTAGTGATGGCAGCTAAATGGTCAGCTTCCAGGGTGACAAATGGAAATGGACTTCCCAATAAGGGTTGACACTCAGTGACCTTCCATTTCCAAGACGCCCCCCATACTAACCCCAGATAGCAAGTGAGTATGTCTGAGGAGTGCTTGCAGCCCTGTTGTTAAAGCTTTTGCTTAATCATTGACTTAAATGTCTTCTAAACAAACCATTTGAACCTTAGGAATCTATTCAGCTAGCTAAGTCTGTTTACTAGGAGCAGGTTAGAGGGTTAGGCTTAGGCTTAGGCCATCCTCAGTTAAACATAAAATAACACAAAGGAAAGAGAGCAGAAGAACTTCCATCCCTGGAGACGAATAGCACTAAAGCATCTATCAAAAATATGCATGTTCTTCCTCTCCTCTCAGACAGCCTTCCCTCATTCATTCATCCCATAAATTATTAGGTGCCTATTATATATTAAATATTCTATTAAAGCCTGTGGAGATATAAAAGCATATCTAAAGCCTTGGCCTTTGCTCCCCTTCTCCCTCAGAGCTAGATTATGTTGCATGGTTCCTCCAGGCCTCTTGGGACCTTTGGTTTGCATGCACCTATTAGGATAAGCCACATACCTTTTCATTACACAATCCTTACTGATGCTAAGGACAGATTCCAAAGTGCCCTCTTTCTAATTTCTGGGTGTGTAATCAAGAATAGGCCATTGTTAGGTCAATTGCTTTCCTGTATTTATCTTTTCAAACAATAAATAATCAGCAGGATGAGAAAGGGCAGGAAAAGATCGTTTTAATGTTAGTGCTCTTACAGAGATGTCTTAATATAGATATGTGGCTGAATGCCCTCCCCTCTGGAGAGGCACTGGCTGAGGACTGAAGAGAGCCCATCGCATGTTAGACTTTCAAGCAATCCTGAGCATGTTCCTGAAATGTGGCCATCATGTGGCCTCTCGCTTTCCAGAATGCCAAGTCCTTCATGTCCAAGCCTAGGAGGGGAAGTGTCTTCAAGGCCTGGCTCTGTGCCACACTCATCTTTAGAGCAAAGCTTGACAGTGTCTCCTCATATCACGCCCTCTCCTGGTTTCTTCATGAAAATCCAAGCCAGGAAGACACTATTCAGGTTCCATAAACTCAATACCAGGAGACCCAAAGCACAGTCCTGTCTCATAGGAAAGGTTAGGCTTGAAAGTCAGACAAACAAGAGTGGGTAAGAATAGCACAAAGGCAAGATTACCATAAAGTCCCTGAAACCATAGGTAGTGAGAATGATATTGTAAATAGGACCTCTACTGGTTGTTACTTAGATTATACTTCAGGAACCAGGACATGAACCAAAGGCGGGCAACAAAGGCCAAGCTTGAACCTAGAGGCTGAGTATAGATTCTGAAACCAAACTTCTTGTTTTGAGGCTTGGCTCTGGCAGTTGTGGCGACTTTGGACTAATTGTCCACAGTGTCCACAGCTATAAAATAATTATAGTAACAATATCAGAATACTGCTGCTAGAATTGAACTGTGCTTGCATCCATAAACAGAAAAAAAAGTGTCACCATTTAAGTGTATTCTAATTTACATTATTAAGATTGCTATCAATTCCTTAAAAACCTATACAGCGGGGCTGGGGAGATGGCTCAGCAGTTAAAGGTGCTTGCTTACAAAGCCTGCTAGACTGTATATGATTCCCTGATACCCATGTAAAACCAAACACACAAAGTGGTGCATGCATCTGGAGTTTGTTTGCAGCAGCAAGAGGCCCTAGTGTATCCATTCTTTTCCTCCCTCTCTCCCTTTCTCTTATTCTCTTTCCTTTCTCCCTCCCTCTCCTTTTCCTTCTCTCTCTCCCATAATTAAATAAAAATAATTCTTTTTTAAAAAGAAGAGGTCGATATGATAGTACTTACCTAGAATTCCAGCACTCAAACAGACTATGAGTTTGAGGTCAATTGTTTAATTGTCTTTTAAAAAGTACTATTGTTTTAACTCATTAGTCTCTACTAGGAAACTCAAATTAGGTGGAGAAGCCTCTTTACCTTTCTACCAGTTTTCTCCAGGGATGACATCATGTATGATTCCAGCATAATATCAAAACCAGGAATTCGATGCTGTCTTTCTATGCCACTTTGTCATATGTGTAGATTTGTGTAGACATATCTACAATGAAGATGCAGAGCCAACTCCTCACCCAATGATACCACTCAGAGTACCACTTTATAGGCACATACCCATCCACCATCCTTAACTTTCAGCAACCACCAAGTCTGTTTCCCATCTCTATAGTCGTATTAATCTGGATGCTACAAAAGTAGATTCATCCAAATGGGGAAGCAGATGATCTTCTGAGATTGGCTTTTCCCCACAGCATAGCGTCCTTGAGACCCATCCACACTTGTCATTATCAGTAGTTCATTTCTTTGTGTTGCTGAGTAATAAACATCCCATGAAACACATGTACCATTAATTTGTTTAACCATTAAACTGAGACACATTTTGGATGTGTCCAGTTTGCGGCTATTATAAATAGAGGTGTTATAAATAGTCACCTGCTGGCTTTTTTGTGAATATAAGCTTTTTTGTAAATGTAAGCTTTCTTCCAATTCTTCACTTTAATCCTTTTTTGTAATATTGCGCAAGCTAGAAATTTCTAGTACTACTTAGGAGTGAAGATTCTTGCCTTTTTCTTGATCATATGAAGAAATCACTCCATGTTTCACATTTGAGTGTGATATTAACTATAAGGGTTTCTGTGATGTCTTCATTAGGTTCTCAAGGTCCTCCTTAATTCATAGATCTCTAACAGTTATCTTCAGTCAAATCTGGGTTTTATCAAGTGCCTTTTCTACTTTGGTGGACATGATCATGAGATTTTCTTATTTAGACTGTTAATATGGTAGGTTACAAGTACTGCTTTTAAAACTGAGAATTAAGTAATGCCTACTTGGCTATGGTGTACAGTTATTTACAAATTTCACTGAATTCTATTTGCTATCATTTTAATATGGTGCTTTTTGCATCTATCTTCATGAGACATACTTGTCTGGAGTTGTAGTTTTATACCTTTTTTAAGTTTGATAAGCAGGGAAATACTGAGCCATCTTTCCTGCCCTATCATCTGTTGACT
The DNA here is from genome assembly GCA_004024765.1 of Zapus hudsonius. Taxonomy (NCBI): domain Eukaryota; kingdom Metazoa; phylum Chordata; class Mammalia; order Rodentia; family Dipodidae; genus Zapus; species Zapus hudsonius. The sequence goes on along the minus strand of PVHP010017327.1, from coordinate 15,440 downwards.
CTGTAATTTTAGTGGATTTTCAATTTTAAATATCTTGTCTGTTGATTTGTTTTACTCTGAGATTCTTGCTCTCTGATGAAATGCTCCTTCTTTTATCTTGACTATATTTGTCATACCTATTTTAAGAACCATGTATAAGAACATTAATATATGAATTAGCTGGGGTTCTATTGGCAGTCTTTGATTTTCTACTTTGTTGTCAGTGATTTTCTTATCTCCTGGTATACATGATAATTTTGATCAAGTGTGAGGCATAGCCCTTAAAAAGCTTTATTTTTTTATTGTCCATAATGAGTTACATTATTTAAAGGGCAAACAATGAGTTGTTATCCCCAGTTCCCCAATATCCCTCTTTCCCATCTCCAATCGGCCTCTATGGGCCATCTGGATCAGTCTTTGGGGTGCAGGGGACCATGGATAGCCTAGTAGTCAGCCCAGTTCTCCTGGCCCTAGTATGTTGTTACTCAGGGGTGCCATGCCTCTGGATATTCTCCCTCACCACAGCTCTCACAATCTTTCTGTCCCTTCTCAAGCTGATTCTATCTTTCTCCAGAGAGGATTTATTTATTTATTTTACTTCTGCCAGGCAGTGACAGTAGGGGCATATGGCCTTAATCTCTTCTTAGATCACAGGGGCTAGCAGCTAGGTTTTAATTGATGTGAAGAATATCCATTGCTTCTAGGGAATAGCCTATCTAGAATTGTGCCTGAAAATATGGGGTTTACCAGAGTCCTTCTTAGCAGATATTGAACTCCAGCTTTGAAATCCCAGCTCCACAAGAATGTCAGAATCTCGGCTCAGCATCTCTGTGTTCCTCTTAGTCCCTGCACTCTGCTCATTTTCTTCACATTTGATTCTGTGCCATTTACGAATTAGCAAAGGACTATTAGAGAAAAGTGCTGCAGAAGTCTGGGCTTGATTCAATGTGCTTACCTGCCCACATTTCAAAATCAATCTTGGCCCTCAGATCCCGACTGTCTTGGGATTTCTCCAAAGCTTTCAAGATGTTTTGTCCTTTGTGGATTTTTCTCAAGTAGTTCCAACATTTTGCTTATTCTTATAAGACTAAGAATGCAGAAAGTTTTTTCTCTATTACCAAAAATGTAAATATCTCATTCCTCTTGAATGCTAAATGATAACCTCGACATGCAGTTAATAGACTTTGTTGTTAGAAGAATTGAAAGAATCGATATCTACAAAAGCCGCATGTATTAATCCTGGTATATATTAGACATTAACAAATGATTTTAGATTTGAATTTAAATATACATTGATCTGGAGAAAGTTGTAGAAGAGATCAGTGACTTGAAGTCATTTTTTCTTGCAAGTCATTCTTGTTAAATTTCTGTAGTTCAAGAATCACTGTTATTCTCTTGACATTGGTTACATAAACCTTACAGCAGTCATATTCCCAAAGGATTTTTCCCCACCATTCTTTCACTCACAAACCCTTTGGCCATCCTTACAATTTCAGTGGCCACATTTAATAATGATCCATTTTCTTCTCCTGAAGCTCATGACTTAGGATTCTCCCTCAGAAGATTATTAATGTAATAATATTCAACTCTACCCCCATGTCTTGGCTGTTTCCCAGAGTATTCTTACACTGCTTTCTACTGGCTGCAGCTTCATTCTAGCATCTTCTGGCAGTAAAATTAGTGTTAGTAAAAAAGTAGCAAGGATCTCACAAACTGATTTACCCTGGGACTCATGTGAGTGAAAACTGAGAAATATCAAGGAAGATAAGCAGAACTAGATCTGAGTGTTTCTGAAGTGAAGGGCATTATAATACCAAAATACTAGCATTGGCTGGATTCCAGTTGAGTCTGGAAAACAACTATGTGAGTCTGTGTGATTTCTAAGTCTCGAAACCAATTCACTGGAAAGCATAAGTTATTTAAAGCAGTAGACTTGGGCAGTAATTTTCAGATCATTTCTGTCTAAATGCAACATTGAGTATATGCAATTCATAAATTTCCTTTTGGGTCATTTTTTCCTAAGACCATGTTTCTATAAACTTAGTTATGTCAGAAAAAGGATGTCTGAAATCTGCTAAAAGTGGAATCTAGGATATAGATACATAATAGAAATGTTAGAAGTGACTATGGTGGTTATTAATAGAATTTATTGAATATTTGGCATATGCCCACGATTGGAACACTTTATAAGCACTGTATTTTCTCTTGAGCAAAGTTTAGCTGTGTATCACCTCTTTTATGGTTAGCTTCCTCACAGCATTCAATAGCATCATGTTGGAATCTATGTGCAAATAGTAATCCAGCACTGCTGTAATCCTGGGCTATATGGGTTATATATGGGATATATATATATATATCCTTGAACCTCTTCTTTACCACTAGGGTGAAAATGTAACTATTTCTTCTAGGATTCTTGGAGGCTTCAGTGAGTCAATGAGATGAAGACCTGTAGTACCGGGTCAGTCCATATTGACATCTCATCAAATTGTAGCCATCCCCCCAGCCCTGACTTTTCTACCACTATGAGATGAGATGCCCTTTACTATAGGACTTAGTTGGAGATTGTAAGAAACAGAAAGAACAGAAAATATAAGAATAGGGAATTGTAGGAACCACTGGTCATGTATCCCACACCCTCTTCGCTCCCAGGCTGGAGCTCAGCAAACATGATTTTGTAACACTCTTTTGATTTTTATAAGATTTACTATTAGTAACTCTAGTCGCTCAGCACATATTTATTCAGTAAGATGAGGATGTCCTTACCTTAACAGAACTCGAGATATCCTGGAAAAGACAAATATTAAATATTTAATTATACCTACTTCTTGTAGTTACTCTCATATTACTGTGTCAAAACACCTGACCAAAAGCAGCTGATGGGAGGAAAGTGTTTATTTTGTCTTACAGTCTTGAGGGAAAGCTCTATCATAACAAGGAAAAGCTTCATGGTAGCATGAGCAGAGGCTGGACATAACCTTCTTTCCACAGCAGGTGGAAAGCAGGGGTAGGAGAATGAGCCACATTCTGGCCAGAGGGAACTGACTATAACACCCTGAACCATATCCCCAACAACACACCTCCTCCAATTAGCCTCCATCTCCCAAAATGCCATCAGCTGAAAACCAAGTATACAAAGCACATGAGTTTATGGGGTGCTTCTGATTGAATCCACCACACTACTCATTGAGTTTTCCAAGAAGTCTAGGGTATTATATGCATTTTTCATATTGTTGAAGATGGGTGAGATGCTTACTGAGAAAGTGGCATTTAAAGTTGAGGAATGAAGAGTGAATAGTTAGTAGTTTGGTGGCAAACATGGATACACAAGGCACTTCAGTAGGAAAGCACATAAAGGTATTCCTGATTGGGGAAGAGCTTGGCATGTATGGAGAAGCAAAGGTCCCCTTTTGGGAACCAGATAGACAACAACAACAAAAAACAAGCCTAGTGATTGAGTGAGCTGGTCTACATGGTGTGTTCTTTCGCTTCCGTGCACCAAGAGGTATGCCCAAGCAATATAGAAAAGATTCCCTGCTGTCTACAAGCCACATCTTGGGGTATCCATCATTCTCAAGTTAGGCAGGTACATGCACCTACTTGCTCCCACAGATTCAACCTATTTCCCTCATTATCACTTACTCTGAGGACTACGATATTACTTATTAATCTGATAAATATTAGTTCCTACAGTTAAAAGTTAATGATTCATGACCTAATATAATGGTTTTTGAATTTAGTGTGCACCCAAAATTACCTGAAAAGCTTGTTAAAAATCAAACTTCTTAGACCCCTTCCCAAGTTTCCTTAATTCTGAGATAAGGCCCTGAGATTTTCATTTCTAACAAGCTGTGGTGATACTCCTGCAGCTGGCCTGGGATTCAATACTTGGAGAATTGATGGGTTCAGGGACCTTTCTTCTTTCAGCTGTTTAATAATCATGGGTAATCCCTTGACTCCAAGGCAAAAAAAATTGGTGAAGACCCCCCCAAAAATATTGAGCTAGACTTTGTGGAGGGAACTGGGGCATTGGATTACCTAGTAAAACATTTTCCACAAGAGCATGAGGGGCTGAATTTGGATCCCTGGTACTCAAATGAATGCCAGGGCTGCATACACCTGTAACCCCAGCATGGGGAGGTGGAGGCAGGAAGATCTCTTGGGCATGCTGGCTAGATAGACTAGCCAAATTGGTAAGCTCTGGGTTCAGTTATAGAACCTGTCTCAATAAAGAAGATGGAGAGCTATTGAGGAAGACACCTGATGTCAACCTCTGGCCTCCACACGCATGCACATATGTGGACACACATGCATGCACATTTGACTACACACATATGAACACACACACACACATATACACACACACACACACACACACACACACACACACACAAAACTAGACTATGGCTAACTGCCCCAATGGCCTTGTGGAACTGGACACGCCTTACCTTACATAGCTTCCCAATGCCTAGCACACAATAGGTATCAAATACGTGTCAAATGAATTGATCAGGGAAGACACTGCAGAATGGAATTTACCTTAGTGAATCCGGAAGTAGGTTTTATGCATTATTCTTTGGAAAGCTCTTAAGTTTCCTTTCCAACTGAAAGACCTTCTCAAAGAATGAATTATTGTCATTCTCTTGGAATACAGCCCCAGAAATTGCAGAGTCAAGATATGCTTGTATTTTAAGTGCTTACTTGGATTAAACACTGAAATGCTAACAGGATTACAAAATGCCAAGTTTGCTGAGCCTCAAATTGTTTATGCTCACGTGTGGCTCAGAGTTCTTTCGTCAATCAGCACCTTTCTGTTTCTAATTACAGTTTTAATTTTTTTGACACCTGCACAAGCATTCTCAGTCTAAACCACATTGGTAATTTGTGCAGGTATAATGTAGCCAAAATGAGGCACATAACCATCCGTGTCACCCAAACCAAGAGACTAATGAATTCAAAGGTGCCATACCTCAATTCACATCGTGATTCAGAAAACAGTCTCTTTTCCTCATTTTCACTCCCACAATGTTGTAAAACATTTTTAATAGACACCTTTCCTCATTCCAGGCACATGGAGTTTGAGCAGATGATGCAAAATAGTTTCCATTGGAGAGTCTTTATTTTTCTCTCTCCTTGAACTCTCTGTATTTAGATAAAAGAAAGGGAAGTATGTCTATGATTATCATAATTCTCCAAACTATAATCCATATAATCTGGAAGTATACCACTACATCTTAAGTACAGACTCCTAGTCACAGAGTTGATGGATGTCATTATCATATCTCAGATACAACACACAGGAGCTCTTGGTCCAAAGTCTTCTGTGTATTGTGATGAGCAAACCTAGCACTTGTGAACCCCATTTGTACCTTGGCCCTTGGCCCTAGCTAACACCTGTAATAGTGCAGGTAACTTCTCTGTAGACTTTAATAATCATAGTCCTTGTAAAGAAAAAGACATATTAATCTCAGCTGACAATTTTTGGGTGTGGGGGAAGAATATTCTTTGTTGCCATCCTCCCTTATTTGATTTAAATGGACCTAATTGGGGTTATCCACTAAAAAAAAATACTTTCTTGGGCTGGGAAGATGGCACAGCCATTAAGGTGCTACAATGCCTAATGACCAGGGTTCGATTCCCCAGTACCCATGTAAAACCAGATGCACAAAGTGTTGCATGCTTCTGGAGTTTGTTTGCAGTGGCTGCAGGCCCTGGTGCACCCATTCTCTCCCTACAAATAAATAAAATATTCAAATATTGAAAAAATGCTTTATGAATGCCCAGTAGCAGAGTATCTGGGTGAGTTGGATATGTAGCTCGGCCGTAAAGCAAGTCTCTGCCATGCATAAGGCCCTGGGTTCCCAAAACCAAAACCAAAACCCCATTGATTCTTGCTTAAGCATAAAAACAAAAGAGTTTGAACCATGTGCCAAAAAATCTCTTTGCAAGAGTGCATTCAGTTAGTAGAATTTGGCTGATGTGAGGAACAGTTCTATGTGTGGGTCACCACTGGGCATCTAGAATGCCCATGGGCCTGTCCAAGCAGGTTTTGAGACCCTTAAAAAGAGAGAATGATGTGACTGTTAACATTTCATTGCACATTAATTCTTTTAAGAAAAAAAAAACCTGTCGTTTCATTTTAAATGCTAATATGCATATGGTTAATTAAGAAGCCAAAATTGGCTATAAGCTTGGTGAGCTCTAGGAGCAGGGGGAGCGGGATCATTATGCTTCTGCTCATGGTTAGCTATTTGTGAACCAGCTGATAATGTGCAAAATTAAGATTTCGTAAGTGGCATTTTAAATGAATGGTTAATGGCTGAAGATTAATTAAACAGTCAGAGTTGCTGAAGAAAAGCTGTTAAAAATTATGTTTATAGGCCAGTCACTCACACACTGAACCTGAAATCCTGATAGATGGTGGCCTTTGTGTTTACCAAGAGCATTTTAAGCAAGCAAGTGGCCTTCTCCAGGAGGGAACCCCAGCCCGCTCCACATTCAGGGAGCTGTGGCAGTAACCTCGGGGACATTCCTTTGGAGGAAAAGCTGCCAAGTAGGAAAGCAGAGTAGAGAAGTGTTTTTATTGAAGGGATCTTCACTAAGACCTTCATGGCAGGCACCCAGGCATATCTTCTTCCTACCTGCATGCTTCATGGTTCTGAGTGAGAGGAGGCAGAACCCAGGGGGTTATAAGAAGCTACTCTGTAAAGCTGCACAGACACAAAGACTGTATTGCGTTGTTTTCTACCTGGAGTGAGCACTTCTTAAGTCTCAGATTCTTGATGCTGGAAACATGGATTTTGTGCATCTGGCTCCCCTCTGTTGATTCTTAAGGGAGAGGCTTTCCTTTGTATGCAGTCAGCACTATGCCTTGTGCATAGGAGATGCTGTAGAAATATATTTTTGATTTATTTGTCAGAGCTTGACTCAATAAATATTGGATACATGGATTAATGAGTTACTTAGAAATTGGTTACTAGACTATCAAAGCCTTTTTAAAATGGCTTTCCATCCATTCAGCAAATGACCACCCTACTCCTCCCCTCCTGACCAGTATTAATACCTGCTGTACAATGAAAATATCCCAGCCTCAGAGCTCGCACAACCTAGTGGGGGAGATACAGCCAAGTCAGCAAGTAAATTTCAGCCGTGACAAATACGATTTTTGAGCAGCCAGAGATAGAAGTAAGAAATCTCAGAGTAGGAAAGTTCAAAGTATATTTTCCAATAAGTTGTAAGGAAGTTAATTCGACCCAATGCCACATCCTTAGCATTAAAACATAGGTTTTTTTTTCTTGTTTTGTTTTGTTTTGTTTTGTTTTGAGTTCATTCAGGCCCCAAGCCCCAACTTCCAGGAAGAGGACCCGAATCACCAAGTCAGACAGTTGTGTCTTGTTCAGAAGTTCCCTAGAGCCTCCCTTGGTAGCCTGTTCCAAAGTTTAATCACCTTCCTAATCAAGAAGTTAATCCTATTTCCTCTTCTTCGGCCTTCTTTGGGGTTGTGGAACCTCTGAAACACCCATGAGACCCCTTGAAAGCCTTAGAAGTTAATTAGGTCACCCTGGTCTGCTCTGGGTTCAACCATATGCCTGGCAATGAGAAAGCTCTGAGCCTGTATGGTAGAAATGGTGTGTTTATTACAGCTGATCTCAAGTAAATTGATTGCTTATTTCCTGGTCTAATGGAAGGAGAGCAATTTACTTCAGCCTGTTTTAGGAGTCGTTACGTTTTTCTCTATATATTTAGTGAATTTGAGATTTAACCTGATGTCATTTAACTCAAGAAACAAATGTGTAGTCTAGTGGTAAGAAATAAAAACAAAGGATTAATAATAGAATTAACAAATGACAAATATGAAATATTATGGAGCGTGTGCAACTGCCAGGCATTTGCTAACTGCTTTGTCTATAGTATTGAATCTTCTTGATCGGGTAGCATGCCTGGTAGTAGCAAGGTTCAAAGAGTAAACAGAGCTACAGAGAAGGTGAGGGACCGACCCAATGTCAGGTGACACTCCGGAATCTGTAGTTAGCCTGAATTCAGAGCCTCGACACTTAATCACCACACTTTGTTGACTATTGTGTTCTTTAAAAAAAAATTATTTTTTCTGTCTGTAAAAATCTATTTCATTACCTGAATTCTTTTCTTCCCTTTGTATAAAGACGAAATCCAAAAGAACTTTCCCTGTGGAAAGTAATGGCACTCGGCTGCATAATGGTCCCCAGGTCAGCTCTCGCTCCAATCATGGGCGGCTGAGTGGCACATACGTTCTGCTTTCAGAGAGACAGTTGCAGTTCACTTTAGAAAAGCTGATAATTCAAAGCTTTTCCACTCTTATAGAAACAGAATGATGCAAAAGGAAAGAAAATAGGCACTTCTGAGAGGGGAAAAAAACAACAACCTGCCCCCTTGAAGGAATGGGATAAAAACCTCCTGTTTGCAGATGCCAGGAGCATTGGGGGAACAGTGATGTCCAATAATTGTAGCTAAAAGCTGCATTAATTGACCAGTCATGGCCTGAAAGCTGCTTCCAACCAGGATGCCTAACTCTGGTGCTCTTTTCGTAGGCAGTGTGGGAGGCAGAAGGTGGTCAGCCTCCAAGGGGTTCTCCTAACACATCGTGAACAGCTGTGACAAGGAAGTCTGTTTCCATGGAGGAAACATTTAGCTTTTCCATCGGATGCATTTCACATCACCTGGGGATTGGGTTAGAAAGCAGATTTGGATTCCAAGTCTGGGACAGGGCCCAAGGTTCGGCATTTCTAATAAGCTCCAGGTGACCCAGTGCTCTTTGGAGCCCACACTGTGCAGAGCGAGGGCTTAGACCACAGTGCAGCAGGGCTCAACTGATACTGATTTTCAAAATCATTTAAAATAAATATGCAGCAAACCATCCAAGTTTCATTTCCTCATCAGGGAGACTGGTGAGCAGTCTCACACCTGTGCAAACTGGAAGTTGATTGGGGCTGCTGGTTCTACCAGCTGGAAGAAGGAGATGTCTTTCTTGTCTGGCTTCTTTGTTTTATAAATGCCGCTGTCTGCATCAGTGTCCACACCATAACCTCTCACTGCACGGGGAGGTTCTTGCACCTTAGCAACATGCTCTGTCTCCACAGCTGAACCTGCACACATGTGGATTTCTGTCCAAAGCTCTGCTTCAGATCTGCCATTCTTTCCCACCACACCCCATTCCACTAAGAGTCTGAATCGCATGCTTATTTCACCATTTCACTGAATGCCAATGACCTTAGAATAACGGAGCTCATCCTTCGATCTGTGGCTTGGTACCGTTTTAGGGAAATATTCTTCAACTTCCCTGATACGTAGTATCGTTCTCATTGATCTGCTAAAGTACACTTTTTTTTTTTTGAAGTTTTGGATTAAATTGCTTGGTCCTTTTTTGAACAATCACAAAAGTATTACCAAAATATGCTACAACCATTTGTAACAGTGAAACAAGAGAAAATGATGTTTGGGGGGGTTGCTAATCAGTTGTATGTATTATTGCCACTGGCTTGTAATACCTAGGAAGGAATGAGACTCCCTTCTCTCTGAAGAAGCATTCAGAGCCTGGGTGTAAGGCACTACGCTCAGCTTGCTGTCACAACAGTGCTGCTGTTTGGCCTCAGAGCAGCTTTCTCCAATTAAAGTACAAAGTATACCACCTCTGTAATTTAACATTTTAATGCCCTCATTTTTAAAAAGCTGAATTAATTCTATAACATATTTTATTATCAAAATATATTTTAAATATGTGCTCAGAACCATTAAATACAATACTAAATCAAAACAATTTTGAGGCTTTTCTTATTCTTTTTTATTTCATACAAGGTGTTCAAGATCTGGTGTGTATTTCGCAGCCACATCTCCAGTGTTCAGTAGCCACAAGTGGCTAGAGGCCACCACACTGAACATATTCCCAGTGTGGCGAATGACTGTGAAGTGTTGCTGAGTTCAAAGGTCATGAGACAAGAGCACCCCTGTCCCTTCCCTATGAGGTCTATAGGGCAGAATAAGAAGATCTGTAGCCACCTGTTTCTACTCTAGGGAACAGACAACTCTGCCCGCCCCTGCCATTTCCTATCTGGAGATCTATTCCCACTGCCTAGTGAGACAACTTCTAATGGACTGGGCATGAAACAACTCCTCACGCCCAGGTCTGATTTTATCCTAAATACATCTATGTCTTGTCATGAGGAAAGACACGGTTAATGACCTAACTTGCTCAGGAGGTGTATCTCTACCTGACACATAGAGGAACAGCATCTGGTCTTCAGGTTGGGGTATATAAAGGCGTGGAAACTACTAATTCAAATAATGGGTGGCCTATTACAACAGTTTGATGCAAATGTAATTCTCACATTTAGTATCAGACTTTTCTTTTCTTACCAATAGATATGTCCTTCACTCTTCTAGCCCCTACATAGAAAAGAGAGTGCTTTTACAAAGCCTTCTCTTTCCTATGGTGCCAAGTCTTAGGAAACTGGTCATCTCAAAACGCCATAAAATGACAGACATGAGACTCCCTGTACTGGGTTCCATTTGTAATTCCATCCTTTCTTGCATACCATTCCTGCTACTTTATGCCTTGTTCATCTCCATGTAAAGCATTGTTATTTACCTGGTTGCCCATCCCTGCTTGCCCACATCTGGACCCCTTCCCTGGAAGGTCCAGGGAAATGGGCAGTATCAGTGCTTATTCTGCACACTGCTTCCACAGTGAGTGTCAGGCGAGATCCATAGTTGGGTCCTGTATTCTCCAAAGGCTCCTTCCCTTCCATTGTGCTCTCGCTTTGGCATGCTGCAAGAATCTGGCCCGGGCTGCATTTGAGCAGTGCAGTAACTGCACAATTGAGCATCACCTACTTTCTGCATGCTCTTCTCTAATAAATGCTCTGTGAACCATATGTCTATTTGGCTCTCTTATTTCAAGAGCTCTGGCGTTCCTTCCAATTTCTTAAGGATGTCAACCTTGGCTGTGCAACTCAAGACCATTGTTCTTATAGACCACAGTGCCCCTGCTCTGTGCCTGGGTTCTGTGTGTTGTGCTTGTGTGGCATTCAGGATTCACCTCTGATATTATGCCCATCTGTGACCTGTGCTGACATTTCTCACAGGAGGGAAAATCGTGGCATGTTGGAATCAACTATTTCTTGCTTATTTCCTCCATCAGACCTTGATGCAGGTACTGGATCCTGGCATGGCTCTCCAATGTGAGCACTCAATAAGTATATATTTCATGAAAGAAGGAGCTGAAGCGACTCCACACGTACCTGCATTGACTTCAAGATGTTACCGCATGCTGCTTTTGTCTGTGCAGCCTCCAGGCAGCAGAGCCTCCACTCACTGCTGGGCTCTCTGGGTTCACTGCATTGAGAGGCTTTCACTGTTATCTCCTAGTCCTGGGGTTCCAACTGGGGCAGCATATTCCATTCCTATTCTTCCAGAAAACCCTTCTTATCCAAGTTGTTCCTACAGGAAGAGCTTTGCCGAGCCATAATAGGTCAGTGTTCCTCCATCTAATCTCTGCTTCAGAAGCTTCCTAAGAAACACAGGCTACTTGCTGCTCAAAAGCTACCATCTGCTGGATCTGGCTGATGCATCAAGAGAAAAGTGGTCTTCTTGGCAAGTCCATCTTTGTGGATCCTATTCCCTCACCTTGCGTTTGGCCAACAGTGACAACAACCTCTACTGTGGTCTTCCTGAGAATTTTGTTGGAAATTAGCATTAAGCATATTGTTCTTTAGGAATTTCTAGAATTTCTTCATTTAAAAATTTTAGCCATACTGACTGTCCTCTGGGCACATCTCCTATTATGTATAATTTCTCAGTGATAGTGTCTGTGCTTCTAGGGGCATGCCTGTCAGCTCTCATCTATGTCAGCCACAGAGATGCCTTTAAATCATCTTTGGTTCTCTCTCTCTCTCTCTCTTCTCTCTTTCTCCCTCCTTCTCTCTCTCTCCCTCCCTCTCTCTTATTTCCTGCCTCTCATCTTGACATAGTTGTCAGCTAAGTCACTTAATGTATCTGTGCTTCTTTCTTCATCTACAAAGATATGAGGATGGGACTAAGTGATTTCAGTATTTCTTCTACTTCCAAAATTATATGGTTCTGCAGTTCTTTAATGGAAGAAGATACAAGTTCAGGTTGCTCTGCCTTTCTGCGGTGCAGTTATCATGTCAAAGCATCCCCTCCCAGAAGTGGTCTAGTATTCATTGCTCCTCTTCAAAACAGCATCAACAGATGAAAAAAGAAATCCTTAATGGCATTTTCATTTGTTTCACAATCTCTTCACTCTTACTGAGCTTCACTTTTCTATCTTCTTGCCTCTTTGCCAAATCCCTTGTCAACCACAGAACCTAGGGGTTCACTCCTAAATTCAATGTGCTCACACCACTAGGTGTGTTTAATCCTAAACTGAGGTTTTGGAAATTAAGACATTCATCCCAATTCTCCCTAAACTCTTAAGTTAGAAAGTTGTCCATTCAGGTGTTCCTGTCCTTAGATAATGAAACCTTGGATGATAATATATGTGATATGCTTTTGGAGATGAGTGTGTGTATATGTCATGTATAGGGGTATACACATACATAAACATACACACACATAAATACATACACATATTTTGGCTGTGATTTTTCCCTTGCTCCAATTGAATATAATAGTAACTATACCATTATAAACTTCATTTAATCTTGCAGAAATATTCATTTAAATAAAGATTAAGGAGGGGCTGGAGAGATGGTTCAGAGAGTAAGAGATGGTTCTGCTTGCTGGACAGCCAAGAGGACTTGAGTTCAGATCCCCAGTACCATATAAGAGCTGGGCATACTGGTGCATGCCTGTGATCCCAGCTCTAGAAGGCCAAGACAACATGATTCTGACTGAGGGTTTGCTGGCTACCTAGTCTAGCCAAATCATTGAGCTTTAGTACAAGACTCGCCTAACAAAATAAGATGGAGAGGAGTTGAGGAAGACATGTGATGTTACATGCTCATGTGCACACACCTACACACACATGTGCACAGATGCACATGTGAACATGCATGTTCAAACCACCCACACATACACACCTAAGAAATAAAGAGAATTCCTTTCAAGTGATAATAATATCCAAACCTTTAAAGGTACAAGGATTATGAAAGGAAAGAATACAGGAAGTCCATGTCAGTATTCCAGGGAAACCCTAAGGTTCTCCCACTCACACCCGCTGGCCTAGAATCTGCTGAAGATCTGTGAAACATAATGAAGTTTGGAGCACATGTGGCCCCTGCCCTGTGGGAATTTATTTATAAGAGTATTTGTGGGGCAAACTAAAGAAAGTAATGTTGGGATTTGTATTCAATAGGATGAAAACTCATATGGAGTTTATTATAGAACCATTGAGAACTCTGAAATTGCACCCTGGCCTATGATAGACAGGTGGGAATGGAAGTATTCTTTAAAACAAAATCTGTTGTGATTTTTCAAGCCCAGGAGTGTTGTGTATCAGCCATCAGGATGGAGAATTGATCCTTGTAGGCTGACATCTGACAAGCTGCAGGTTGTGTCCTTGCTCACACTCTGTAATTCCGAGCCTGTAAGTGGTGTTCAGCTTTGTCTTCACAGGTCAATCTGTGTTGAAGTTTGTCATCAAAGTGAATTCCAAACACTAGAAGTCACTGGAAAAGTCTCAGACCAGTTTCCCATATTTATCTATGACTCCTTACCAATCCACTTTCTGTAACCAGAGTTACATTTTCATATCAACATATTCCTAGCTCTTATCAATATGCTATACACATTTTTTTTTTGGTTTTTCGAGGTAGGGTCTCACTCTAGCCCAGGCTGACCTGGAATTCAATATGTAGTCTCAGGGTGGCCTTGAACTCATGGCGATCCTCCTACCTATGCCTCCTGAGTGCTGGGATTAAAGGCGTGCGCCACCAAGCCCGGCTTATACACATTTTTTAAGTTAAAAGCATTGACTTCATTAGGCATCATGGCTCACACTTGAAATCTAGGCACCTGAGAGGTTGAGACAGGAAGATCTCCAAGACCAAGAGATGTAAGTCAGCTTGGGGTACAGAATGAGACCCTGCCTCAAAAACAAAATAAGAAAAAAAAAACTGACTGTTGCAGTCAGCCTTCTCTGTTGCTGCACAGAAAGAACCCAAGCAAAAGCGGCTTGTGGAGAAATGGGTTTATTTGGCTTATCGACTCAAGGGGAGATTCGATCCTGGCAGGGAAAATGATGGCATGAGCAGAGGAGTAGACATCACCTCCGCCACAGCACTGCAAACAATGGTAGGAAGGTGTGCCAAACACTGGCAAGGGGAAGCTGACTACAACACTGACTTTAAAATGACATTATTGGTGAAAACCCACTTGTATTTTCTATCTTTAAAAATAATAGCATGAGGGCTGGAGAAGGCATTTGCCTGCAAAGCAGAAGAACTGAAGTTTGATTCCCCAGTATCCACATAAAGCCAGTTGTACAAGGTGGCACATGTGTCTGGAGTTTGTTTTCAGTGGCTGGAGACCCTGGCACACCTATTCTCTCTCTATGTCTCCCCCCCCCCTCTCTGCCTGTCTTCTCTTTCTCTATGACTCAAATAATTAAATAAAATATTTTTAAAAAACAATAGCATGAGAAACTCTAGAAAAGACTCATTAGAGGGACAAAACAAGTAGCATATTAGATCATCTTTATGTGCACGTGACTTGAAGCTATCTTGATTGGGACTGTCACAGATAATTTCTGCACATACAATGCATCTTGGGACAGCTTTCAAATGGAGTTGTCATTTTTTGTTTAGCACACAGGAGACTGTCCATTGTTGTCAAGCCCTCTTTACAAAAGCATCACTAACAGTGACATGCTGTCCTAGAGGAGGGGATCGTCACTCAGCCTGCTGGGAACAAAAAGAGCAAGGCTGTTCTCTGTCAGGGTTCCTGTGCATGAGGGCTCTCATCTAGACGGCCATGTTCTTATACTCTTAGAATTGGATTTCTTTCTCCTGTTCTGGTTTTAGGAAGGTATAAAGGAATTCATGAATATTGTTACTCTGAAGGTAACTCAGGCTCTGAAAACCATATGTATTTTCATTGTTGACTCAATTCATAAAGTCATAGAAAGTTAAGAAAGCAACTTGAAACTTGTCTTGGATTTTCACACACACACACACACACACACACACACGCATGCACGCACACACAAACACACTTTCTCTTTAGTACCTTTCAAAGGTGACCTAGGTTTTTCTAAAATTAGAACTAAGTCATTCATGTTTTTTTTTAATATATATTTATTGTCCATAATGTGTTACATTATTTAGTGGGCAAACCATGCGTTGTTATCCCGAATTCCCCAATTCCCCCCCTCCCCATCCCTGATCAGTTGTATATCCTCCTCTGTGGGCTGTCTGTATTAGTCCTTGTGGCAAGGTATCCTGTATATCTTAGTACTCATCCCAGTCTTCCTG
>PVHP010017326.1:0-34621 GCA_004024765.1 Zapus hudsonius | reverse complement strand
GGCTCAGAAGCTTTTGTACAGACAAACAAACCACACTCAAAACCAATAGACCCCCTTCAAATTGGGAAATGATTTTCACCAGCCACAACTCTGACAGAGGCCTAATTTCAAAAACCTACAGAGAACTCAAAAAAATTATTAGCAAAAACCCAAAATGCCCCCTCACAAAATGGGGCACTGATCTCAACAGAGAATTCACAGAGGAGGAAACACAAATGGCCTTGACTCATTTAAGAAAGTGCTCGGCATCCCTAAGCATCAGGGAAATGCAAATCAAAACCACAATGAGATACCATCTTACCCCTGTCAGAATGGCAATCATAAAGAAAACCAACAATCGTTGCTGGAGAGGATGTGGGGAAAAAGGAACCCTCATTCACTGCTGGTGGGATTGCAAACTTGTTCAACCACTATGGAAAGCAGTATGGAGGCTCCTGAACAGAATAGACATAGAACTACCAATGGACCCAGCTATCCCTCTACTAGGCATCTATCCTCAGGATGCCACATCTCGATGCAGAAAATTTTGTACAACTATATTTATAGCAGCTCAATTCATAATAGCCAAGAATTGGAGTCAACCCAAATGCCCATCCATGGAGGAATGGACAACGAAACTGTGGTATATTTACATGATGGAATTATACTCAGCTGAAAGGAAAAATGACACATCAAAATTTAGGAAAAAAATGGTCTGACTTTGAGCAGATCTTACTAAGCGAACACTCAAAAGAACATAGAATGGAAGTCCACATACTCTCCCTCATATGCGGTCCTTAGCCAGGATAACCGTTTTCTTTATCCAGACTATTAGAAAG
Organism: Zapus hudsonius; assembly: GCA_004024765.1. Lineage (NCBI taxonomy): Eukaryota > Metazoa > Chordata > Mammalia > Rodentia > Dipodidae > Zapus > Zapus hudsonius. Next base: position 33,803 of record PVHP010017326.1, on the reverse strand, counting down.
AACTGAGAAGGTATAAGAGTGGGGTAAGGGAAGGGGGGATGGAAATGGCTCAAACATGAGGCCAAACCAAATTAGGTTCAAAAACATAAAATTCTCGTGAGCATACTTTAACCTAAAGAGTAAGTAGTGGGTGTCAACTGGTAAGAGGGGCCATGAGTAGTAGGGGAGAATGTCTGAGTCTGTGAACAATTGAGCAGTCTGACAGCCCCAGGTCCCGGCCACTGGTTCCTTCCTTCACTGAGATGTTGACACAAGTGATCCATGAGGTTACAAAAACAAGACAGAATTCTGTCAAGGCTCTTGAATGCCCTCCCCAGGCCTGAGGCAAAACCCTGTTGCTGAAGAAACCACAGAATACCATCGTTCAGCATTGAGAGACTCTTCGAGGTCTGGAATGGTAACCAGCCCCCAGATGGCAGTTAGTGCAATGCTGGAAGACACTACACAAGCTGCCAGGGGAAGCTGAACAACAACAGCTGATGTAAAGAGACCAATGACATGAAACACAGTCTGAGGCCATGAATAGGCTGACCACACCTCCTACTGGGAGAGAAAAGGGAACCAAGAAAGGAGCACGTGTGCAATGGAGGAGGCTGAGCCTGGGGGAGACAATCAACAGCTATTAAATTCAGCCAAATATTACACTCAGTGAAGGGGAACCCTTGATTGGAACCGGGGATTCAGGGTGATATGCAACGGATCCCATACTCTTGGGCTCCCAAGAAAAGATGCACTATGTGAGTGACTGCCGGGGAGGCTTTTGAAAATAAAAGCTGGGTAATCCAGATTGTTGTATATTTGTTAACTGATACTGACCTCATTCTCCGATGGAGATTGTGTTTTTATTTTTCAGGATACAGCGAGGGAGCTGCGGCCCATATAACCCTACCAACCGATTGCAGGCAGAAAACTGAGATCCTGGCATCAGATGAGCCACCACAGTCATACGGGGGAGGATCCATATGGAACCCCACAGAGAATGATTGGATGTACAAGGGACCCACAGCCATAGCCATTCAATCAACAAAAGATAAGCCAGTGTGACAGAAACCAATGAATCTCGACAAAAAAATCCCTAAGCTCACAACACCATAGCATCCTCAATACTCACCCACCATGACTCAGGGAACTGAGCGGAAGAGGGGGCATTAAGATTGTGAGAGCTGTGGTGGGGGAGAATATCAGAGACTTGGCAACCCTCAGTAACAACACACTTGGGTCATGAGAGCCCTGCTGAAGAATGAGCTATCCATGGTCCCATACCACAAAGACTGATACAGATGGCCCACGGAGGAGGATATCCAGCTGACTGGGGATGGGGAAGGGGGGCAATGGGGAATTGGGGATAACAACTCATGGTTGCCCCACTAAACAATGTAACTCATTATGAACAACAAAGAAAAAAAAACTGTTCATTACTCTGTAGGAAGGTGAGTCTTCAAGTCTGGGTACCACAGAGACACCCTCAAAAAGACAAAAGGTAAGTGTGATGGTTAGGTTTTGTTTTCAACTTGGATCTTATAATTATCTTGGGTGGGTCTCTGAGGATGTCCACAGGAAGGTAGCCTCTCAGCAAGGGGCAGGATATAAAGAAGTTCAAAAAAGCTGGAAGTAAACATTCTTTCCAGTTTGAGCCATGCAGGAAGGAAATTCCAGAGACTCAGGAAGCCATTAAGTCTGGGGAAGGGTTATAAGACTCCACCCTAAGGCTATATAAAGGGGAAAAAATTCTCTCCTTGGCTTTTCTGCCTGTCGCCTGTGTGTGTGGTGTAGGGAATGGGTTTTTCTCTCTGTTTGTACTTGTGAAAGAGGGCCAGCCTCTTTCGCTGTTACGGAACTTCCCCTCAATCTGTAGTTTCAATAATTACTTTCCTCCCCCAAATTGTGCCTTGTTTGAAGATTCATCCCAGCAGCTTGTGGCTGACTATGACAGATTATTACAATTATGATATTAGACAGTGACAAAAAACTGTTCATTACTCTGTAGAGAGGTGAGGCTTCAAGTCTGGATACCACAGAGACACCCTCAAAAAGACAAAAGTTAAGGGTCTGTCTTTTATGAAGAAATTGTAGTTTTATCTCTGTTTGTTTTGTTCTTATGGTAATTCCAGATTCCTGTATCCTTTGGCTTTCTGCACACAAGAAAAGAGCTATTCAACCTTAAAGGCTCAGCTGCATCACCCATCTTCTTCACCCATCTTCTTCAATGGTAGCTTCTCATTCTCAAGGACTCCAGCAATTCATCAAGTTCCTGAAGTTCAGATCTCTGATTGTTTACATGATCGTCTTTGCATGCAAGTGTGAGCATCTGGAAAGCATGCATGTGTGCTTCCTTTCCTAGACATACTAAAGTCTTGGATCGCATGAAGTCAGGCATCTGGCACAGCTGGACATTGTCTAATGATCTTCTTGTGGTTGAGCAGTGTCCATGACCTGCTCTGTTCCTTGTCAGATGGTCTGGGAACAAGTTGGATTTTCACATCTGTATATCTAAGATCCAGTCTGACTCTAGAGGAGTGCTAATTTGTGTGTGCAGCTGTTCACTTAATGAAATGGGTCACCTGAAAACGGCAACCGTTAGGTGTTCACTTGCGCATCTGTTAGGTGCTCTGGTGGAGTGGTGGGTAGAAAGCCTATCTCCTTAGAGAGAGAGCAACTGGTGCCAAATTTCTAACTCATTTTGGTTTTTCACCTTTGTAGTAACAGTACTGAAGAATTTATACCTTCTTATTATGAACATTTGAAAGACTGAGTTAGGAGAAACATGTCTTGAATCAAGTTTGGATGACATTTCGGAAGCTTTTACAGCTGGTAAGTGAAAGAAAACCTGGCAGACACACTTCAAAATGGCATCCGATCCTTTTTTTTTTTTTTTATTCCTTGAGAAAATTCAGATTTGGTCAGGTTTCTATCCATTTATACAAATTCTGGAAATTTCAAAATCATTTTACTCTAACTTCGTTGTGAAAAAAACAGTCAGTACTTTCATTATGAATAGTCAAACATTTTTCTTATATTTTACATAAAAAGATAACTGCAGCCTATTGGAGTATTAATAAAGGGAAGCTTAAAACTACTCTAAATTTTAACAATGGTGACTTATAAAAATACTTTGTTTTATAGAAACATTGTATCAATCTTTTATTCATAAAGCCTATTACTTGGGTTTTCTGGAAATCATCTGGATTGTATATATTAGCAGAACATTTGGATCAGGTTCCTGGAAAATTGTTTGATTACTAGTAAAGCTGATTATAACTATGGCTTTATTTTTAATCATGAAAAATATGAGAAAAATGGGCTTCATATTCTGGAGACACAAGGTCTTTCCTTTTATAAAAGGTAATTTTAAAAAAGATAGTGAAAGATATGTCTGAAATATCCTTTAGTATATGAATACTAACTTTTTCATAAGGAAAGATCACCCAGAGTTTAAGTCAAAATTTAAAGTTTGTTTCTGGGCTGGAGAGATGGCTTAATGGTTAAGGCATTAGCCTGCAAAGCAGAAAGATCAGAGTTTGATTCCCCAGCACCCACGTAGAGCCAGATGCACAGGGTGGTGCATGTGTCTGGAGTTTGCTTGCAGTGGCTGGAAGACATGGCACACCCATTCTCTCTCTGTGTCTGTCTCTCTCTCAAGTAAGTAAATAAATACATAAATAAATAAAATTTAAAGTTTGTTTCTGACTGAATCTGTGTGATATAAGTGGCAATGAGTGAAAATTTAGAATATCCAGTGGGTTTGGTGCATATGGCATAATTTAGATGATTGTTCTTTATGACAACTAAATGGTGTTGAGTGCACTGATATTTTTGTTTCCCCTATGTGTAAATAAGCTATTTGTCTGCTATAGTATCCTGTAATATTTTAGCTATTTGCTTCTATAGATTGAGTATGTCTTACCTGAAAAACCTGAAACCATAAGTGTTTTGGATTTTCATCTCCTACAAATGTTAGAATGTCTGTATACATGAAAATTGGAATCATGAGGATAGGATTCAAATGTGAACACAAAACTCATTATGTATATTCAATTTATTAACATGGCCTGAAGATAATTTATAGGCAACTTTTTAGGGCACTAAATTTTGGATTATAACTCAACAGGCTCATCATATAGGATCATGTGCATCATTTTCTAAGTGTGATCTCATGAAAGTACTCAAAGCTTTTAGATTCAGGAGCTTTAGGGTTTCAGAGTTAAAGATTAGAGCTCAGCTTGTAGCACTGTTGACCAAACAAAAGTTTCCTATGCACCAGTGTACTGAGTTCTTTAAAGTAGAATGCAAGTATGAATGAGAAGAAGAAGCAAAATGGGAGGACCGTCACAGGCCACAGTTACCTGAGGGAGACGTGCTCACCAGGACAGCTTTACTCAACTGAGTCACTCTGATAAACATTTTCACATATATAATTATGGTTTCAAAGCAGAAAATAAAATGGATTTTGAATATTCACAACACACAAAAAGTGATCTATGTGCAGATGACAGCAATGTCAGCTAAAAAGATGTAATCATTTGATATGTACTAATGTCTTATGCTATGTTGGATGTTCAAGTTCTTACATACATACTAGTATCATACTCTACATTGTAAGTATGTGCAATTACTACATCAACTCAACTTCATTGTGGGTTAGTTCATTCCGATGCCATGAAAAGGTTATTTTGACAAATTTATAACATTGATCACTGGGGATACTTACTTTGAAAATCTATTGTAGATAAAAGCAAATCATTATAATTTCTTTAAAAATATATAATGTAAATACCTCTTTGATAATGGTAGTTTAATTCCAAACCATAAAAATGAGCGTGTTTCTGAAATCTCTATAGTGGGCCATGGCTCATAGCTTCTTTTGCATATCTATCTGTAAAACATGTCCCAGGAAGCCAGCTCATTGGAAGAGGATTAGTCTTCATGAAGATTTTACCTGAATGGAAAGGTATACCTTTCCAATTTTGTCCCTCCAGCTTAGCTGTGAAGCTGGGGAAAATTTCCATCCCGAGCCAACAGCACTCCATGGTAGCCCTTGCAAAGTCCTGGTATGTCTAACATGTCTTTGGGTCTCCACTACAAACCATGGTCCCCCTTCCAATGGCTTCACTTGCCAATCATGGGCTTCACACCCTGTTCCAAATACTGCATCTCAGCAGCAGCTCCTGGAACCATGTGCACTTCATGACCCACTCCATGCATGCATTTCTCATGCTTCCAAAAGCAATACCAGTTATTTAGGACATAGCCATGTTGTTAATTCAGGGACAAAATAGAAGTGATTTCCTTTCCAAAGAGTTTGCACAGTCCATCTTTCTTCCTTCCTGGGTAGGAACACCTCAAGCATCTCTCCATTGTTTCGCTGTAAAGCAGTTGGGCCACAATCAAAAGCCAGTCTCTGCCAGTAAATTAAACTTACTTTGAGGTTTTTCTAACTTCAAATTTTAAATTCTCATTCCCATATCCATAGCCAAGCACATAGCCCATTACTTAAATTTAACCTTGGTCAAACTCTCTGGGCATAGGCAGTAGGACGCATCCACGCCTTGGCCCACACACGTCTATTAAGGTTTTTTGCAGTCTCTCCTTCCCTGTAGAAAGTTCACAAGCCAAACCTCCAAATGCAAATCTCTCTGCACTGAGCATTTCCAAATTCTCATTAGAATAGTCTATAAAACTTGGCTTACCACTCTGGAAGGCATCTTCAGTTTCAAGTACCAAGTCCATGTCCATTCCTCCAATACACAAGTTCCAGAAGATCAAAATCCACATGGTCAGATTCATCTCAGTGAATCACCCCACTCCTGGTACCAAATCTGTTATAGTCAGCCACCGGCCACCAGGATGAATCTTCAAACCAGGCACAATTTGGGGGAGGAAAGTATTTATTGAAACTACAGATTGAGGTGAAGTTCTGTAACAGCGAAGAGGCTGGCACCTTTCACAGGTACAAGCAGAGAGAAAAACCCATCACCAACACCATACACACAGAACAGGAAACAGGCAGAAGGGCCAAAGAGTGAATTTCTTCCCCTTTATGTAGCCTTAGGGTGGGGTCTTACAACCCTTCCCCAGACCTAATGGCTTCCTGAGTCTCTGGAATTTCCTACCTGCATTGCACACAAAGGAAAGGACGTTTACTTCCAGCTTCTTTGAGCTTCTTTACATCCTGCCCCTTGCTGAGAGGCTGCCTTCCTGTAAACATCCTCAGAGACCCACCCACGGTAATTAAAAAGATCCAAGTTGACAACAAAACCTAACCATCACAGTAGCTTTAGAGTTTCTTTGTTTTTAAATTTACTTTATTTCTTGAAGCTATCAAAAATTTTAAAGGGATATCTATCTATATCTATCTATCTATCTATCTATCATCTATCTATCTATCTATCTATCTAACTATCTATATCTCCATCTGTCTGTCCATCTTCCTTCCTCTCCTCTGTACATCTCACTTTTTCTTAGAAACAGATCTTGTAGCCCAGTCTGGCCTCTGACTTGTGGAAGTTCTCTTGCCTCAACTTCCCAAGTGCTAGGATTTCATGAGACACCACACCCAGCTGTAATACAGATTCTTAAAGGATGTGCATTTTTACATTTTTCAGCAGAGATTTGTAAAGCATGTGTAGAATTCAATGGCAGATTTCTTGTGATAATTTCAAGCAAGGTACAAACAAGATAGGCAATGTAATGATTCAGAATCTGAATGGCATATCCTAATTTTTTTAAAAAATTAGAAACAAATTTGATACTTGACTAAATAGGATTCAGACTCAAAGATATATAAATTTCATGTTAAATATTGGCCTTTGATGAAAGTAGAAATAATTAACTTTTTAAAAGGATTAAAATCAGTAAATTTGAGAATGAAGTGTTTTAGGGGGAAATTTAATAGCTAAACAACAACTATTGTAAAGACAATTGACATCTACCAAAGGAAAATTTGGTCAGTTCCCAGAAGGTAAAAGGATTTAGCTCAGAACAGCAAGAGCCACAAAAAAAAAGAAAAAAAAAAAAGAAAAAAAAAAAAAAAGAATGTGTCAGATAATTGTGCCTGGCACCTGGCAACAGAATAATGTTGGATGGCTTGCTGTGGAAGTGAGCAGTGTTCTCTGGTCTTGAAGAGAACTTTCATGAAGTGAAGAGTACTATCATTAGAATTGAATAGCTGTGTCATTCTATTCGCACATACATTGTTTGCTTAAAAAAGTTCTCATCAAAGGAATGAATAGAATATTCTGATAAGGTAAAAACTACAACTGTGCTGGAAGTTGGGCATCATTACAACGTCATCTAACCAGTACCATTGGTAACAGCTCAGTGTAAGTAACTGCTTAGCAGAATTTATCAGCACCTCTAGAACAATGTATGGCTTTTAATATATGTATAATACACAAAAGACATGAATTGGCATTACAACTTATGGAAATGTGTTTTTGCCTTCCAAACTTTTCCTCAGGAAACCGTGTCTTAGTAATGCCTTTATTTCAAAGTGGAAGAACATTGATATTTAGATAACTTGTATTCAGGCCTGTTATCCAGCACTCAGCTAGCTTGTTTCAAATCTTCCCTGGCTTCAGCATCCTGTGACCTCATTGAAGTCTCACAGACTTTCCCTTCCTCACCCAGTGGCATCCTGGAGCTATGAATTCAGGAGGAAGCCCAGTGGGGAAGATGAGGTTGTCTTGGCCAGTGGCTTTTCCTGTTGCCAGCTAATCCCTTATTATTTGTAGATCTCTAAGAGCAATTGGAGAAATGGAATCCTTCCAATTCCTGGGACTGGTGCTATTCATCATTTCCTAAGACCATTTCATACTTAGCGCCCAGAAAATTGTCCATTAAATTATGACAGAAAAGTAATTCCAAACCTTCTCTCCTCAGCCTGCTTGCCCTGGATTTAGGCACTGGTACAGAAGAACAAAAGAGCAAAGCAACCAGGGTGCATGGAACCAGCACGCTGCGAGAATGCCTGTCCTTGTCACTCCTCTGGGACATTCTTACTGGGACAAGGCAACTCCAGTATGTGTAAAAATCAGAGCAATAACAGCTCAGTTTTTCTATCTCCATTCAATGTCGGTCTGATGTTAGATGAAAATCATCAATTAATGGAAAGATAAAATGCCTTGTCTTAATTTGGGCTGCTATGATAAAATACCACAAACGAAGTGACTTATTAATAGAAGCAATTTATACTTGTAAATTCAAGACTTAGTAATTCTTTCTTAGTTCTTTCTATCTTGCCATAGCCTCCCCAGAGCATAAGGAGTGGTGGATTTTTCTGGAGACTCAAAGCACATTAATCACCCTCATAATCTAATTACCTCTCAAAGGTCCCACCTCATGATAACGTCATGTTGGTGAGTAGGTTTTAACATGTGAATTGGGTTGGGGGACACAGACATTCAGACATAGTATGCCACAGACACAAGCACTTCTTTGAGATTCTCTGCCGCTGTCTCTTGTCTCTCAGATTTAATTTTCATTTTTCACTCCAGATGGGAAAAGGGATTCTTCTATGTCACTTCATTTATGGATCAGTGTCAAATAATTTTTATTGTAAGCTCTAAATCCTACCGTCTCTTATGCTTTTTTTTTCTGGTACCATTAATTTTTTTAAAATGTAGGATTAAAAAAATTGAGGGCTGGAAAAAATGGTTCAGTGGATAAAGTGCTTGCCACACAAGCCAGAATACCTGAGTTCAGGTCCTGATAATCTATGTGAAAGCCAGATGTCAGAAAGCTAGACGTCTGGAATCCCAGTGCACCAAGGCAGTGTTGTACAATAATGAGATGAGAAACCCTACCTCATCCGAGGTAGAAGGGGAGGACTGATAACTAAAGTGATCTTCTGACCTCCACATGTTCATTGAGTCATGCATGCACCTGCTGCCATACATGTAAACATAGGTGTGTTGCACACATATCCACACCTTATACATACATGCCAAAACAATAAACAGCAACAACGAAATAGAAATTAGTTCCCTTACACATTGAATGTGGCATGCACGTACTCACATACATACACATGAACATGTACATACACACATAACATACACATGAAAAAAATTGAAACTTGTCTTCTGACAACATGCTCACACCAAAGAAGGAAATCACCTTAAGTTGTTCTTACTAATGAAAGCTACCGTGTCTGAAAATATTATTTCTTCCTCTGGTTCTAAATAAAGTAAGAGAAAACCTAAGTGACTTAATTTGCTAACTGGTACTTGGTAAATAGCACCGATGGATGAAAACGACAGTTTTCTAGAATAGCATTAAAAACCTAGGTTTGTGTTGACCTCTAAGGCTCTCCCACTATGTAGATGACACTAAGTAGATGTAGTGTATGGCTCATAAGGGGTGTAGGATAAGAAAGAAATGCTTTGAACTGTAAATTTAAGGTTTTTAAGTAAACAACAAGTAGAGGAAAAAAAGCAGAAAGGCAGGATTTTCTTGGATTTTACGATCCGAATCCTCAGCCCGTTACAAAGTGCTCTGCCATCCTGGCTCTGGCCTGGGGCAGCTAAGAATGCTGCCTGTGCTGCAGAACCAGGGCTGTGCCAGCTCATGGATGTTAAGACAAGTTTGCATATAAAACAAGAAACCATAACTAATTAACACCAGGCAGGTGGTCTTGATGGAAATTTAAAATCCAAACTGGGTCAGCAGGGAATACAGACTTGGCAGACGAAAGTCTAACTGAAATGATTCCCCCAAACCTGCCAAGTGAGTCTTATGCCAACTCCCCTTCCAGAAAAGCTTCCTATGCCAGTCATTTCTGGGAAAAATGGAGCCAAGGACAAATGACTGCAGTTGTGAAAGGGAGGGTGATTGCATTAAGACTTGGGGTGTTAAGATCTGTGAGAGCGAGAGGGAGGTAGGCTGGGTGCAGCTCCATGGGCTCTTATTAATAGCAGCGAAGACTGGCCTGGTTTTCAACAAGAGGGGGTGTGAAGGTTTGTTGGAACAAGTTGTTGTTGAGAGGAGGAAATATTTAGACCCCCTTCGAGTGCCAGAGCAGAATCAGATACCAATAAGGGTTCAACTATGTGCATAAGAGCCAGGATGGCTGAAGTGTTGAGAGTGAAAATAAGTTTTATGGCCAAATGATCGTCAAGAGAAAGCAGGCTGAGAGGGTGAGATGAAATAGAGAAATGGGGGTGAGGGGGTTGGGGAGGTGTGATTTTCATCGCGGGGCCATGAGGACATGACTCAGCCATGCACCTCTGCTGTGTTGCTCTTTCTTCCCAGAGGGACACTTAAACTGGTGGAAGTGGCAGCCCTGGAGGGGCCTTCAGAGACAGTCTGGCTCACCGCTCTCCTTTTTATAGCTGGAGAGCTGTACTGGAGGGGAAGTGTCTTACCAAAGGCCATGAGGTGAGTTCTTTAGCAGAGCCCACCAGAGCCCCAGGAAACCCGAGTCCCCTTACTGCCTTCTCCACCTCCCCACAAACAAATGCTGCCATGGATGCCCAGGCTTCACTTCTTGAGCTACTTAAATTAAAAGCCTCTGAGGGAACTGGAACCTCCAGAGCAATTAAAACAATGGACTAACAGTTAGTTCCACATGCACAGATATAAAAATGAAATCAGTTAGGCTTTCAAATTTAAATAGTCAGCTCTGTTCTGGACCAGCAAGGGCTCAGTGGAAACCGCTGTCTCTCAGGAAGATTTTACTTGTTCCAATGATGAAACAAGTCAGTATACTTAGCGTAGGAACTAGAAAATACAAGGCATTTCATGTAAGCAACTACTAATTAGAATACAAAATTCCTTGGGCTTTCTCTTAGAGAAAGAAATGAAATTTTCAGGCTTGAAAAAAACAAATCAAAGGTATTAGCTAAGAGGTAGTTAATATTTTGATTTTTCTTCTGGGTTTTCTGAAGCATGTTGCGCTTTATAAAAATTAAGATTATGTATATTGATCATATATATAATACATTATACAAAATAATTAGGGAATTTGCCGGGTATATTGATTATATATATGTATATATATAATATAATTATATAAAACCATTTCCTCTCTCTATATATACATATATGCATATATACATATATATGAAAAATCAGCTATGTTGAGTTTCTTTCATATAATAAAATGATCTCAGTTTCAGGGATTACTTTGAGTTCTGGCTAGTGGACTTCATGCCATCAGTAATTCTTGTGTGAGGAACCACTTGACAGGCTTGCCCTACGCAGCTCCACTGGCCCAAACTTCTCCATGTCATTCTGATCTCTTACTTTCCCTTCATTAACGTTCTGTTTCTTTGATTTGATATCAATATTTGGGACTTTTCTTCCTTTATTCCAGAAATCCAAATTACTAGTTAAATAGTGTGGGTGGGGAGGCTGGCTGCATTGCTTATCATAATTCATTACTCACTAATAATAAAGATGTGATCTAGGCATTCTTCAGATAAATAGACAGCTTTTCTCCTTAAAAGGAAGTCTTTTCTCTATAAAAATGTTTTGAAATAATTGGGATTTTTTTCAACACTTAGTCTTTCTACACAAGAACCTAGTAGTACTTTTTTCCCCCATTTATCCTATTTTTCATCTTGAAATGAAGCTCATGGGTAATACAACCAATGAGACACATTAAAAAGCAATAGTAATCTGGTACAATGCCCTAACTCGAAAGTAGATGAGCATCTTTTTCTGAAATTAAATGCTTAGACATGGCCATGTAAGAAAATTTAATGAAGGAGGCAAGATTTGACTAGCTAGGGGTCCTTGTTAGTGCCACTGCTACACATGTAGGCTGGCACACACTCTACTGGTGGCTTGAGCATTTTGAGGAGTGATGCAATTAGTGATGTGGTTTTCTGATACAGTGGATAATTCTTGGAAGAACTTAGAACACAAGCTACAAATTTCTCTTGATTTTCATGGTGGATGCATTTCAGGAAAATACTGGATATTCAGATAGTTCAAAATTGAGTTAGAGTCCAGGCTCAGAAAATTAAAATATGTTTTTATAAGTCCCAGAGAATATTACTCACCTAGAACTCCCGAAATTGTGTTTAGCACATAGTAGAAAGTTAATAAATATTTGCAAGGGTATGGAAAAAATATTTCCTCTCTGTGAAATGAGGTGGGACACTTGAAAGTTGTACAGGGTGAGGGACATTAATCCATTATGCAGGGCTTCCCTTCCAGAAACATAATTGTGTATGGCTTTTCTCACAAGTCTATAATGCTTCTAATTATTGTGAGAACTCAAAAAGCCACAGTCACTAATTTCTAAATTGCCCTTTTGTGTGGTACAGCTTAGAACCACAGAAATTATGTAATGATGTAGGCATAGTGTCCATTAAATTCCTGGGAAAATCCACTCACAAAATGATGTTTTCTTTACTCATTGGCGATGAGACAGACCCGCTCATGGGACTGGCTTTGAAGTGTATAGACAATGGTATGGACATAACACTGGGGAAGAGAAGCCATGCAGGCTTTGAGGGGTGTGGATGTGGGTCATGGCCGCAGGCAGCTCCCAAGTACCTCTGTGTCGATTGGTGAGAGATGTCTATTATGGGTGGGTACATTAGTCACTTGGCACATAGCTGTGACAAAATACTTGATAGAATCATTCAGTTTTGCTAATTTGTCTCATGTTTTTCAAGGGCAAAACCCACAGTCCCTTGGTCCCATGCATTGGCAGAACATCATGGCAGTGTGAGCCCATTCTTGGCAGATGGAGACCAAAGGAAAGGGGGCACAGGAAGGGACTAGGGCAAGACAGAGCACTAAAGATATGTCCCTCTCCACCTATGACTTGCTTTTTCTAACTAAGTCACCTTCTACCTTTCCTCGCTTCCTAATAATGTCATCCAAGCAAATACACATCAAAGGAATGATTCATTCATTAAGTCAGAGCTGTCACCATTTTATGGTCTCTGGAAATTCTACCATAGATGTAATCCCAGAGGGGTACCTGGCTATTTCCCTAGGCATCTCTTTTCTTTCTTGTACTTATTTTTTTGTGTGTATACATGTGTGTAGTATGTGTAGTGTGATGTTGTGTGTGTACATATAGGGTATGCATGTGTGTGCAGATGCATGTGCTCAGGTGTACATGAGTGTGAGGCCAGGGGAGAACAGCAGGTATCATCCTCTGCTGATCTTCTATGTTGCTTCCTTGAGAGAGCCTCGTTCTAAACCCAGAGCTGCTGTTTTTGGTCAGACTAGCTGACCAGTGAGCCCAGTAACTCTTCTGTTTCCACTCTCAATGGTACTAATGGACTCTCTCTGTGCGTTAGTGTTGTCACTGCAGGCATGTGTATTGGGGATCAAATCAGGTCTTCTCAGGCCCTCATGTTTGTGTAACAAGTACTCTTACATGAGCCACTCCCCAGCCCCACCCCACCAGCCATTTCTTAGTTGGTAATGAAAATGAACTACCACAGTGGATAGGTAGCCAGAGTCCTGTGTCACATCAGTTGATGGAGCATATACCAGTTGCTCTGACTGGATTTCCACCGCTCCTCTGGGCTCCTTGGCCAAAGTGCTTCTCTGTAGGACCCCCTTACATGCACTTCACACATGCTGTTGAGTTTCCTGATGAGACAGACATTGAGTACTAGGAAAAAGATAAATTCCAAACTGACTAGATGGGTAGATAGCACAGGATGCCATTAATATCTTTACATTATTCTGGAAAGTTACTAGTAGTCTGTTTAAGATAAGTTGTGAGTAGTGAAGGGAGTAAGAAACAAATGTAGTATAGGTGACAAGAAGGTAAGTTGAATAAATTCTATAAGTGTAAAGGACAACCCTCCTCACACATTTGAGTAGAGCAGAAAGTGATGCTGGTGGCTTATTTTATATGTGTTTTCTTATGGAGATTTGGGATTTTAATAATAGTACATTCATAGTGATGAAGTCATGGGGAATTACAATTCTGTCAAACTTAAATGTCATGTACAGGAAAGTTTCTCTGCTTGTTTTCTATGGCAGTATGTAGTTTTGTAGGAAGAAGTATTCTTGTAGACTATTCAGAAATCAGCCTTCCAAAATCAAAGAGTAAGAATAGAACCAGAGAACAACTTGAAAGATGCTAATGCAGTGAGAGAACCTACTGACCACTATCTATACATACATAATAGTTTATATATTTATGCCAACACACATATTTTTTATTGTTGTTATCATTGTTGTCTGACCTCCATGTCCACAATGTTCCTTTTCGGCCTCATTGGACAAATGCAGAGAAATACTATCAGGTTCTTATCTTTCTGTCTCTGGATTCTCAAGGTTCCATATGGATCAGCCTGTTGGAAAATTTCATCCCACTGTCTGTTCCATGACTTCCTTAGAGAGCAGAATTCTCTTTTCATAGACAGCCATGAGGAAGCACCTTAGTCCCAGAAGGGTTTTGCTACCCCTGTGATTCATGAGTGAGGATAGACCAAGTTATGCTGTGTAACAAATAACAAAAGTCCTAAAGCCCTAAGAGAACAAAAGCTTATTTCTTTTCATATAGCCTCCTTGCTATTCCAGAGTGGTAATGGTTCAGAACTCTGGGCTGCTTCTATGTTCCAGTAACTCCACATCAACATGGTCCTCCTTGATCACAATAGAACATGGAGAGTTTGAAGTTTAATCAGTTAGAGAAAGCAATGAACCAAAAAGTTGACTATTCCTTGTACTTATAGCTGATCATTTAGATTCAAAGGACAGGAGAACCAGGTTTAAATGAACACTATTCCTGAAGTAATGCATACTAGGTATGCCAGCGCTGTCATAGTCAGCCATGTGCCCCTGGGATGAATCTCCATACCAGGCACAATTTAGGGAGGAAAGTATTTATTGAAATAACAGATCCAGGGAAAGTTTTAGAATGGCTAAAGAAGCTGGCCCCCTTTCACAGATCCAAGCATAGAGACAGACCCAGCACCAGCAACTCCAAAGCAAGCAAGCACAATGTTCCTAACTAAAACAATAGCAGGACTGCCAGGCTTCAGCTCCCTTTGCATATGTATAGCTGGAATTTTATATCCACTTCAGAATCACCAAAATCCAGCCTAGGTGACATCTCCTCCAGCCAGGCAGCTAGAGACAAATCTTTAATATATATATTTGTCTATTAGGGCACATTTAATCAAACTACCACAGTTGCTAAGGTTACCATAATAAAATACCACTGATTCAGTGGCTGACACAACAGAATTTTATTTTTCACAATTCTGGAGGGTAGAGTTCAACATCAAGGTGTTGGCTGGGGTGGTTTCTTCCTGTGCTTGTGGGTGGTCACTTTCTCATTGCTCAATTCTTACATGGCTTTTCTCTATGTGCATTAGTGTTGTCACTGCATGGCTTTTTTTTTGGGGGGGGTGGGTTTGATGTAGGGTCTAACTCTAGCCCAGGCTGACCTGGAACTCACTCTGTTGTCCAAGGCTGGCCTCAAACTCACAGTGATCCTCCTTTCTCTGCCTCTGGAGTGCTGGAAATGAAGGTGTGCACCACCATGTCCAGTTCTTCATGTTTTAATATAAAGACTCCCTTTAGATGGAACTAAGGCCTAGGCCTGGCCTCATTTTAGCTTAATTACTTCTATAAAACCTTGTCTCCAGATACAGTCACATTCTGAGGTATTGATATTGTCTCTGTCTTTCAAAGAGGTTCATTTTGTGAGGAGTATATAAAGTGTGACAACATGAAACTCTATACCATAACTGATATGGAGAAGTTGTGTAGTGCATGGTGTAGGGAGAGATAGAGAGTTTCAATGTGCACCCTGACCCAGCGTTACCCTTCAAGCAGAGGTGCTGACAGGTGTGTACGCTGCAGATTCAGGGGCCATTACTGGCTGCTTGTTACAGAGCAGAGATGGACAATGCCATGTATGTCCTCAGGTGAGAATGGCTGTTGCAGACTCCTTTCCTTGAGTCTTGGACACTCAGTTTTATTACTCTACATTTTTTTCTGAAGAGCAGTCTCCAATTCTCTAGAAAGGCAGTGAAAACAGATGTCGCCTAGGAAGGACAGCTTCCAGGTCACCCTGGAAAGAGGCAGCAAGCATGAAAGGTGTTGTTGGGCCTACCTGACAGTATCAGTGCAAGAATGGGAGCTGTCTAAGCAGAGCATCGAACCCAAGTAGTCACTGAGTGCTCACTATGATTATGAGAGGTTCCTGAGCCTTGAGGTTGTTTAAGCATATATCTGTCTTTTAAATAACTCTGCAACATGTATCCATGAGGAAGAGGAAATACTGGGTGAGATCAATAGGAAACTACTGAGTGGTTCAGGGAGAAGGAAGGTGTCCGGCATCTAGCCTTCACATTGTGAGCAATGTTAGTGCTATTGACTGCCCATGAGTACCGTGAATAAAAGGCCTAGGAAGTGACCGGCACAGTGGGCCAGGGCACTCTAAAGTATTTTCTTGTGTTTTTTTTTCAACACACTGGATGTTTAAAGTTCCAAGATAATCTTGTTTTGCATGGTTCTGTCTTCCTAGGGAGCCAATCCCTCCACTTGATCATTCTGCTCCATGAGCCTGCTGAGAGAGATTTCACATGATACCAATGAAGCTTTAGTTTCACACTGTCTCAATGTGTGGTTTGAATGAAAAGTTCCCCAGAAGCTCATGTGGTTTGAATACTTGGTTCCCAACTGGTGAAAATTTGGAAAAGTTGTGAGGCCTTCGAGACAGAGCCTTGCTGGGAGAAGTGTGTTACTGGGTGTAGGCTTTGGGATATTTTTAATGGCTAACTCCGTTTTCCATAGCTATCTTACTTGCTGCTTCCTCCTAGCTGATGGGACAAGATGTGGTGCCCTGGTTCTCTGCTCTGCCATTCTTTCCCTGCCATGAGGAAGCTTCCACTGAAAACTGTGAAGCTGAAAGAAACCTTTTCTTTCATAAGTGCTTATGGGTAGGTACTAACAGTGGAATCCCCATAGATATCATTACTCAATCATTTAGAAAGGAAAATTATATGACTATGTTAGATCCGCTTGTGACCAATAATTATGATTGTGTGGATCCACCTAAAGAAGAAAGGCTTTTTTTTTTTCTAGAGCTTCACTGGTTAATGTAAAATCATACTACTATACAACCTGTCCTTTCTCTCCCTTTCTACTTGGCAATAGAAATTCATATTATACATACTTTACAATTCCAAGTACCATAAAGGAGATACAGTGTCTTTGATCACTGCCATATTATTCAAAGTTGTATCTTTCTGATGAAATTAAATTCCGAATCATGATTTAAAATTACTTCATACAGGTATCTTTTTTTTTAATGCTGAGACATAACTACTGCATTTCTCTCTGAGACTGTGGCTGGCATGTCACCACTTCAGCTGTTTTGCTCATGACTCATGACAGTGTCACAGAGAGCTCTCCTGACATGAGCAGGCACACCATGGGGATAGCTTTGCCAGAGAGAGGTCAAGCCCTGGTTCATGGCGAGGCATGAAATATCAACAGCTGGAATTTTTGCTCCTTAGCCAACTAGGAAGGAGGCAAGACATGTTAAGGCAGTTTTGTTTTGTTTTTTAAATAAGGCTGGGAATGTAGAAATGCAGCAGCCTGGACAAACAAAGGAGAAGAGAGTAAACATAGACCATGAAGTCAGGGGCCTGATGTGCCCGCTAGAGCCCTGTTCCAACAGCACTCAAATTCTTCCAGCTGAAACCACTTACACGTCATTACAAGCACTGGAATTTGCAAAGGCAGCTGAATGACGCCTAGAGTCCACAGGGGTGTGTCCAGCATCACAAGCCTCTCATCAGATCTCCTTCTGCCCATGTTTTTATCGGATGCTTTATTTTATGTTACCAGTACCGATAGTTATAATGAACACATGATACATAGAACCTGGTTGGTAACAGTACAAATGGGAAGTCCTAATGCCTGGACTCTGATCCAGCCTTGGTTCCCTGGCTCTCCTTCTACCCCAATTTTTTTAGAACCATTCTCTCATTCCTTGTATTCACTTCTTCCTTTGGGACTGGGATTTGAGTCCAGTTTTCCAAAAGATCTCCTTAGTGCTGGACTCCTACATACCACTCCCCTGGCTGTTACACTGAGCTCTTCTCTTCTTCCTCCACTCACTCTCCCTAACTGCTCTGACAACCTTCCACAAAACTATCAGCCAAGATGAGATGTGCAATTCAATTTCTAATGACATCTAAAGAGCCCTGGCCTCTGCCCTTCCTTCCTTCAGCCTCAGGAAAGCACACTAGTCATCTGGATTAAATACTTCCTTCGATTGTATTCACTTCTCCTTCTTGTCCACTGCCAGGACCTTCCCTCCTTGGCCATCCTGTGATATAGGATTAATCCTGAGCACTGGCCTTTCCCACCAGCCCATCTCACTACTGACTGTGCTCTGATTCGAAAGTCACTTAAGGAAATGCAAGCCCAATGTTGCACTTGATGATGACAAAGATTTGTGACTTCCAAATAGGAAAACACTTAAGTCCTTACTTCATGACCATATGGTGTGGTTCCCTAGTCATGGGTCTATGTCGATATCCCCAAACTCTCTTCCATTGTTCTGTCCTCATTTCCCTCCCTACCTATCTTCAATTATATACATGAGGAATAAATCAACACCCTTTGAAGAAGCACTACATGCCACAGCGGTCTGTGAGGCTGATAAGGATGAGACATCTAGCTCTTCTTACGGAGACTGCGGAAGGCAGAGGAGGCAAGGTAATCTGCTCCTTTGGGCTGGTACCCTGGTCTGGAGAGTTAGCCAGCATGGCAGGGAATAAGCCTGAGTTTCATCCTCTGATGTGGAAATCATGCCCCTAATTGGGCACACAGTTGCACTTTCATGGCGCTTAAACAATTTAAAGCACCTACTCAAGACAGAGCTCCACTGTGTGTTTTCCTGAGGGTGGTAGGCGGATAGAACGCAGAGTTTCTGAGAGCGTAATTCAGCATTTAATTGCACATCTAGACCTGACCCATGGTTTTGCACGTGCTTGTGATTATAACACACTTGAAAGCCGTCCATTGATGATAGTGTATGCTCCATTTCTCTATAAAACAAATTAGGAAGGAAAATATTCAAAACATTTAATTCTTAAAGCCTATTTCTTTAGTTTCCTTTTAGTTCTAACTTGCCTTCAAGCTTCTAGAGAGTTAAAACAACCACCACCACAGGGAATTCCACATCTGACTCTTATAAAGGACATAAAACAGAATGTAATAACTGTGGGTAGTTTGCAATTAGAGCGTAAGTATAGTACAAATGTGGTGTCTCGAGTCTACCCATGCCCCCCTTCTTCCTCTTCCTCAGTTTTTCAGGTTGAGAAATTCAGGCATTAAAGCCAAGTATTTGCCCAAACTCAGGGATCAACAGAAGCAGGTCAAGAATGTCTTTTGCTCTTCATCATTTTATACATTTTTCCCAGCATCAAGCCTAGAGGCTGGGGTAACAAGGAGTAAGTATTCTTTTGTTATTATGCACTTGAGACTAAGAAACGGATGACTTCAGAGACCCAGGTCATCCAGGAATATGGGAATTGAATCTTTTGGTCTAGTTTTCTTTTCACATCCAACTTCATGATAGTAGTAACATCAAAACATTTCATAAGAAGATTTTGAAAATGGACTCACATATATTCTATATTCGCCCTGACTTCCAATATTGATAAATGCTTAAAGATTAACATTTAAGAAATCTTAGTTTAAGTATGTGTGTGCCATACATTTCAATTTTCCTGTTCTGTTTACCACAAGCCACCTGCGCCGTGTGGGCATAGTGTTTACATAGCTATACTTCTACGTCTCCCTGCTGCTTGTCACCTCAAGGTTTTCATCACTCAGTCATCCCAAGAGCTGAGGAGGGCTCTTTAACCTGGCTTTGGCTTAATCTAATTTGCTTTTTGCAATCGGCCAAGAATGTGTCACCCAGATACCAACTGAGTGTCAAAACCCTCTAGAGGTCCATTTGGGATCTTGTGAAAACCTCAAGAGTCTTTTGGAGAATGCTTGTACTACCACCAAGGAACTGGGTCGATTTGACCATTCATGCCTGAGTCTCAGAGGTGGGTTTATACAGGGCCAACAATAAATGATAAATAGTAACATTAGATGTTCATTCCTAATGCCCTCATTGAGAAAGAAGTAAAAACTCAGCCAGATCCATCTGAATTTGTCAAAAAAAAAAAAGTCTTGAATAGGCTGTGTATCCAAAAGTTTCCAGTGTCAGTGAATAGTCTTTAGGATACAAAGTTCCAGACCCAACTTTTTAATCTTTTTACATGTGTGTGGTATGTGAGTTTGTGTATATGCATGTTTGTATGTGTGTGGACATACATGTGTGTGTAGAGGCCAGAGTTTAATCTCAGGTGACTTATTTTTGAGACAGGGCCTCTCAATGAACCCAAAGCTCACCAATTCAGCTAGGCTAGCTAGCCCGCAAGCCTCCGGTTGGTTTTCTACTTATCCAGTTCTTGCATTACAGTTGCATAACTCTGCTTTTACATAGGTGATTAGGATTTGAACTTATCAGCAAGCCAAGAAGAGCTCATCTGTGCAATAGATGCACTAAACCTGGGTAATCAATGGCTTGCTGATTGGCTAAGAGATCTGCTTAGAGGCAAGGAACCCTTAACTGGAACTGGGATCCATGCCAAACTCTTATGGAGACTAAGATCCTGGGCTCCAAGGAGAAACTCCCTCTAACCAGAGATCTACACCCATTAGAATCTCGCTAAATCAACAATGCTGGTCTCATTTAACCTATACTGACCTCACTCTCTGTTGGAGACTCTGCTTGTATGTTTCAGAAGGCAGTGAGAACCATGGACAACCCAGTTCCACCAACAGGCCCTGAGATGATGGCTGACACCCAGGAAGGAGATGAACCACCCCTAATTTATCATCTAGGGCCCCCCAAAAAAAACCTTTGAGGAAGTGGTGAGATGAGCAAGAGACCTACCTCCACAGCAAGTCAGATAATCTATGAAAGGGTAATGGAGACGGACACTGACGATACCCAACACAGTCCAAACCAGAAATCCAAAGACTCTTAAGGTCTCAACAGTAAAGCAGACTTATAACCCACCCACCATGACTCAGAGAACTTTGAGGAAGAGAGGGCAGAAAGATTGGAAGAGCCATGGTGGGGGAGAAGATCCAGAGACATTACCCCTCTCAGTAATAACACACAAAGAAAAAAACTGGCTACATTTTGTACAATTCATAATCCCTTATCCTATGGACTGGTCCAGCAATCCCACTGAGGAGGGCTCCCATCGGGTTGGGGACAAGGAGGAGGTCAATGGGGGTCCATCATAAGACTTGCTCATACAATGTATCTATTTATTAACCATAAATAAGTTTATCTTAAAAAGAATTTGAATTTAGGCTGTCACACTTGTGCACGAGTGCTTTACTAAGGCATTGCCCTTACTGGTTATCCACTCACTTCTTGATTATTTCCCTTCTGTGTTGGAGAAGTCGATGTCTGATCTCTAGAATAGTTTGCAGACATGTTATACCTTATTTCTAATAATCATATGAAAATTCAAAAGAGCCGTAACTTTCTGTGAAGTGCTTGAACTCCCTGCCCCAGCTCTCCTGTGTCAGGCAAGTGCCCTATCACACTACACTACATCTCCAGCTCTTCTCTGTCTTGTTCTAATCAAAGATTGCTTTGTCAGCCTCACTTAGAGAACTCACTCTGAGATGGATTTGAGACGAAAGTTGAGTTTTCCACTGGGAGGAAGCATGCACATCTTAAAACTTCCTGTATCAAATCATCCTACCTTCCTCTTGCAGGAAGGAGGAAGCACGAATCAAAACTCACCATTTCATGTCTGTGGCACACTCTACTTGGTGTGTGTGAGATTAGTTCTTTGTGGCTGAATGTTTTGTTTCCAAGTTTCAATATTGGTTGTTTAAAGGCTGTTTGACCCTGCACAGTTCTTTGCAGAGCTCCGGGAACAAGGAGTGTGTGTGCCAGGCAGCCCTCTGGCACGGGCATGGCTTGTTTACCATGCTGGGTTAAATTGCTTCTTGTATACACCAGTATTTATATGGATGACAAATGGAGGCTGGCTAATTATGTGGTTCCTAGTAGGAATTGAGTCTCTGCTGGAACTGGCCCAGTCTCTGCCCACTATTTATAGCCTTCATATGTCCCAAATTTTCCAGTTCTGATTTCAAATATTCTATCCCACTGTCTCCAGAAGTATGCTTTATGCTTGTCAGACCACATGTCAATTTATGGCTTGAGAAATCTAGTCACAGTATTATGACTGCCACCCTAAACACCACATTTTCTGACTGAGAGAGTGGAAGCCTGCCCTGTAACAACAAATTGGACATCCATAGGAAGTGTAAAATAATCTTTTCTTTCTTCAGATGTACTTGGTAAACAATGGACTCAAAGCTCGAGCTAAAAACCAGTCTAATCTGGTATTAAATGACTGTGTGACCATGAAGAACTTAAGGTCCACTATCCCTGTTGAGCGAGTGTCTTTCACGTGGAATGTCGCCAGTGGACAGCAGGACAGCTTGGATCATTCTAGAGCCTTTTCTATTTTGTAAATTACAGATCCCTGAACCATATTTGATGTGTGACTTCTGCTGTTGCTTTACTGAGAAAGGGACAGATTTCCAATAGCACAAGGACACAGGCATTGTGGGTGTTTATTTGACACTCTTTTATTGCAAGTAATTTTTTTCAAGCTTCTCATTCAAAGAGCAATCTACCCTAAGTCTCTCCTAAGTCAGGGAACCGTTTGTCAGAAGAGTAAAATAATTTGGGTCGTAAATGTACTGCATGCTTGGTGGTTCTACATGTATGTATAAAATGATGGGTTTAATTTTAACATTTTACACCTACTTTTCATCCACTTTGCTGAGACTCAGGGAGATTGAAATGGGGTCTGAGATGCTCAGATGCTGAGCTGTTAGTTGGAATTCAAACTCAGGACAATGTAACTACAAAGTCACTTTAAAATCAGTGTTTTGTTTCTTACATCATTCTTCATTTTGCCCAGGATGATATCAAATGATATTTGACTAAAATCATCCCTATCAGCTTCTATCTTCCTATTATTTTGTTTGCTGCATGTCTATGTGTGAATATAGGTGTTCATGAGTGTACCTGCTGGCACATCTGTGTCATGGCACACATACAGGACAGAGGATGACTTCAGATGTTGGCTTTGCCTTCCAGGTTGCTTGAGGGAGGGTCTCTCATTGTTCACTGTGTGCCATCAGCTTAGATGACTCAAATGATTCTCCTGTTTCCTCCCTTCTCGTCATAGGTGCGCTGGGATTCCAGATTCCAGATGCTTCTCTCACCTTACCTCTCACCACAGGTGCATCCAACTCTACCTGGGTTCTGGGGATACAAATTGAGGTCCTTACACTTACTCAGCAAGCACTTCACCCACAGAAACATTTCCCCACCCCTCTCCATTACCTTCCAGGGATATTTGTGAAGGTCATCAGCATAATAAATGTCCTGTGGCCTTTGTCACAGCTCCTAACCCATGATTCAGTGCCTGAGCAGACATGTGTGTGCTCAGGGGTGTGGTTAGTTGAAACTCTGAAAGGCTATGTGGAGCTATCCTCACCTGACATGGGATGAAGCCCTCCACTGGCCTGTGTGACCAGACTCCATCTTGAGTCTGATGTGGCCAGTGGCACACTCCCAAGCCCCATTTAATGTGACAGTCCATGACCATCTTAGAAAGCAGACGGATGGTGTCTGGAGTGATTTCTCCTTTTACCACTGATGACAACAGAGCCTATCCTAGATGCTGGCATCTTTACCAAAGGGCAGTTGCTGGCTGCAGGCAACCTATGGTCTTTGTGGATGGATTAACCTATGTTCAGCTTATCAAAATGATCCTGACAAAACTCTGGTCCACTCCTTGTTTCTGCAAGAGAAATAGCCCCAGGACCCAGAACTGTGCTTGATCCAAAGTTGGCATTTTGAAACTATGGTGAGGAAATGAATGAATAAGGGACATCATGACTTTCAGAATCTGTTACAGAAAATTAACAAGAAATGCCATGGGTTGTCCTATTTTCAGAGGTCCCTGGATGTCACAGGGACCATGCCATAAGGGAAACCCAAATATCTTAGCACGAAGCATAGTTGTGACCTAGAGGAGACATTCTACAGTGTCTGAATTAAGGCTTATCAGTGGCTAAGAGTATGAATTGAAATTCTTCTCTTGGTTGTGAAATACCCATAAATGGAAAAGTCATATATCAACAATATAGTTTCAGACTTAGTCGTCAAGGGAGCCAAGACCAACAGTGTGTGTTTTTCAGTTACAGTGATCACAGTTGATACTGCTGGAAAGCAGCTTCATAAATCATGTTGTCACCCCTCCCCTGATATGGCCTTTTGGACCTCTAAACTTTTGAAACAATATATGTAGGGTTGCAATTACATAATCTAAAATATTCTTGGAGAAACTGAGGCTTCCTTTGGTTTCCATTGTCATTTATTTTCCGTTTTCAAGCTAAAAGTGTGGATGCCTCTGTGGAAGAAATGTGAAGAATCAGAAGACAAAGCCCAGTAGAGGGAGGGGCCACTAGGTAGTTGAGCAGACAGGAGATACTGATGGCTTGTTTGAGAGGAAAAATCAGATACTTGGGGCCTTGCAGAAGTTGTTTCCCAAACTGTAGGATAGTTTAAGTGGAAAAAAAATAACTGTTTAAGTTCTTCCATTGCAAATATGACTGCAATTTCATCCTCAGATTAAAAGCCCATTCCAGCCTGGCGTGGTGGCACTTACCTTTAATTCCAGCACTTGGGAGGTAGAGGTAGGAGGATCACCATGAGTTAGAGGCCAGGCTGAGACTACATAGTGAGTTCCAGGTCAGCCTGGGCTAGAGTGAGACCCTACCTTGAAAAAAACAAAACAAAACAAAAACAAAAAACAAAAAACAAAAACCCATCATACCATGTGGCATCATGCTGGTTAACTTTAGAATGAATCGAGGCATAGGATGTTGGGTATTGGGACGTCTGCTTCACTCAGTGTGGCAAAAGTCCATTAAGTAAACGGGGCATCGTCCTGTTGTCATTGGCTACTTATTTGCTCTTGCAAATGTATTTTGAACAATGCTTTGGTATAGTGAAAAGTAAGGGATTTCAGATTAACTTCAGAAAGATGAACTCTACTGCCCCCTTTATATTTTAGAAAGCGCCCCCATTCCAAGATGAAGACATGCTCAGTGACCTGGGCTGTCTTGACAACTGCTGGGGGGAGACACCTTCTTGCTCAGTATCCAGTATTCCTGGTGAGAGGCCATCTCAGGATGGAGAGCCCTCCTGCTGCTAAACTACTATTCCATCTGGCATGGAGTCGGGAGGTAGGAGCTGGGCACAGGGGGCCAGAGGGTGGGTTATGTGCCAAGCTGCGCTTCTCACTGGCTGTTAGGTTGACAAAAAGTAGATGCCTGGTATTCATTCATCATTGCCATCACTGTCCCTGTCTACCACAAACCAAAAGACAGATGACCAGGCAAAAAAAGCAAAGAAGGTTTAAAGAGGAATTTCTAATAAAGTTGATTTTGTCCTAAGAAAGGAAATGGAACATGATTTAATGGTTTTACCAAAGTTACTGAAAACCAAATTTCCTTAATTCCGATTTCCTTTTCCTTCACCTTCCTAGTATTTTGAACTATTGTTCAGATATATTAAGGACAAACTGAGATTGTACTGCCAAGTTTAATTCAGTGTTACCGTTAGTAAGTGTGAGATTTATAAAATACGTAAGTTGGCTTGATACTTTTGAACTTGAATCCAAGGCTTTCGAGGAGGAATGCTGGGTTACTGATCTGGGTTTTATTTTAAATTCTTAAACAGAAGAAAAAAAGCTTCCTTTTCTGTTCCAGAAATGACTAAGAGCAGATTTTGGTACACTGTGTTTTGTTTGTAGTATTTAAAAGCAGTTTGTTGGAAAATTATGTAACCTTGGTGCTAGCCTAGCATGGTGCCTAGAACATAGCCAGTGCTCAAGTTGTGTTTGTGGAGTAGTGAGTGACCAGCCAGGGACAGTGAGCATGCGTTTCAGTACTCTTGACAGAGCTATGGAACTCAGTCAACTGCTGGCCTGAGGGAACACTTTACCAGGTCAATTTGTTACTGATACAACTCATGGGGCAGATGCTCATTAGAAGACTGGAAATTAATGAGGCCAAGGATTTCAGTTGAATGCCTCCAGGGGCCAGTTATCTTTGTACTATCCCATGGCTGCATCCACAGCCCATAACCTTTGCCAGCTGTCACACACCAGGACATGCACTTTATCACAAAGAGGTCCAGAAAGGAGATTGTGAGGGATTAGCTCAGACCCATCACCACTTAGGAGAAACACAGCTCAGGCATGCGCTCTGTGGAGGGGTCAGCTGGAACAGCCGAGCAAGTGAAGGAGCACATTTTGCAGCTTATTGGACCCTGCATTACAACCCCCCTCTATACAGTGGTCTGCCTTAGTGTTGGCATTAGACAACCTGGTTCCATTTGCTGAACATTGAGCTGTTCCAAAGCCCTGACACTAGCAAAATGCTCAGCCCACAGAATTCAAAAGGGACTTGGGCATGTTATAATCACATCCTCCTTCCAGAAACCCCCTTTTGTGAAGTTCAGATATTTCAGAATATTTCAATATTACCTAGTAACATTCTTTGAATAATAGACTAGTATATTTTTTTCCTGGCCAGCCTCACCTTGATCTGCATTATCATTTAGGCCCCATCTGAGAACCCCATTAATTTAAATAAGCAATAGAGACTGAAATAAAATTCCATTCATGCTTAACTCTCCAATGTGGTTTGGAAATGCTTTCTTCTTCAGCCAGTCTTATGTTACATGCTGGATGGTCTTTTCTTTGACCACCTCATAAAAAAAGGGCTCATAAATACTTTTCATGTGTTATTTAAACTAGCAGTGCTCCCTGGGGCACTGCACTCCTCCTTTTTTTTTTTCTTCCAAAATCCTTTGTGTATTTCTAAAGCGGTTCTAACCCAGTAGCAGAGGAAAAAGTGTCTTCCAATTTGAGAGGGCCGTGTTCTATCAGGATCCAGCTACAAAATTCCTTTACTGATAGAAAATAAAAAGTCTCAGCAAAACATTGTTATTTTATATGCTCTCTTTGTAAAAATAAAGAAAAATAGCTCATCGTGAGAGCTGAGTGTTAGTATTGGAATATACCTGGAGTCTTTGATACATCAGAATCTAGAAATGGGACTGTTTAGCATAAGGCTATTCCGTGATATTTTGACTAACAGGGTTTTGTTTCCTAATGAAGATGGGTTCACTTATGATTAACATGGAGGAAGAGAAAAGAGTGTCTAGTGTACAGGGTGGTCTTGTATGTGGCAGAATCTTGGCTGACTGAATTGATCCATCTGCTCTGTCCCTGAAGGGGTCGGGTACATCATGGCCTCCATGTCACCAGTGTCCCGGTTGACGTATCTTTCCTTACAGTGTCTTAGCTGTTGTCTTTTTATTATGCTTGTCATTCGCATTTGGTAGTTGGATCCATAGCTCCATTCAGGGACTATATTTCTTATTTCAATTCCATCATTGCTCTCCTCATTCGTGTCATAGAATTGTAATCTAGGTTACTAGGTTAGAAAGGCTTTCCTCCACATCTAGAAATTCTTCCTACAATATTCCTCACAGATTATGATTCACTGTTTGTTTCCATATTCCTAGGAAAAGTTTTTCGACTTTGTGGTTTGTATACTTATTGTTCAAAAAGTGAAAGGTTCTAAACGTGATTGCATCATCAGCTCTCTGATGTCACTCTCTAGAGTTCGCAGGTGCATATTTCCATCACCCTCTGGTCACCACCACTTAGATTGATTCAGCCTTTTCCATTCATCTAGGGGTCTCTGTAAGCACCAAGTGTGCTCTAGCCATTGTTGGATACAGGTATGAGCTAAGCACACTCATGTTCTCTTGGAGTTTATCAGTATGGACATGCCACAGAGGTTCCTCAGATCATGCCTGCCTCCCTTTTAAGTGATCTCTTACTCCCTTAGGTCCCACATCCGTGGTTCTCAAAGTATAATCCCTGAGGGCATCAGTATTTCCTGAGAACTTGTAAGGAATTCATGTTCTCAGGCCCTACTCAGATCTATCATGCTCAAAGTGTGGCAGTGTGACTCAGTGATCTGTGTTTTAACAAGCCCTTCTCCTTCCACATGACTGGCCCATGTTCAAGTTTGAGAACCTCTGTCTTATTAAACTACCGGATCAAACTAGAAACTCCAAAGACTCTTGATTTCTCAGCCTCTCTCTTTTCTCTAAGTCAAGAAGTTTGGTTTATAAGGAATGCCTTCACAATATGTCTTGGTCTTCTGACATCTAGCTCCAACTTCCCGGTTCACTAAGCAGCATTTACTTTCCTATCCAATTTATCCTAGATTAAAAATCTACTCCTATTGCAAGACATAAAAATACCTACCGGCTCATTTCTTCCCTATGAGTAACAGCTAACTCCAGTGAACCACTGAGGTCTGTACAGTCTGAGCAGAACACACATTAGATCCTCTGTGTACTCTGTAGTTCTTAGCTGTGTCCTCTGAATCCTTGACTGCACCTTCCCCCTCCTTCCCTGATAGACTACGGAAGCACAGTCAACAGCCCTCAGAAACATGCTTACCATGGCCAACACAGATTCTGATAAATTAGAATATGGCACCTAGATTGAGAGATTGGCCCAGAGTCACCCAGCTAGGCAGGGATGGAGCTCAGAATCAACCAAGATCTCCTGGATGCTACTCCGAGGTCATTTCTTCTGTGTTTACAAAACCACATTGGTGTGTTTAGTGGCAGCTTTTCTTCTTTTGTAGACATTACTACTGAAATCCGAAGATTTCTCTTAATTCCACTTAAAGTGGGAGCCTTTGTCTCTGCTCAACCAAGTGCTCCAGAGACTCCAGGATTGTTTGGAGCTTCTGGCGTCTCCTGTTGAATTCCCATACTATCAAGATTCTCTTACAACATCTGGCCATTTTACAGGGGATTTCATGGAGCAAATCAATTAACATTGAAAAAGTGGGAGTCGAGAGAAAGAAAGAAAAATATTTGAATGGTAGCATAGCTCTCTGAGAATTCCCTACAAGACAGTTAATAAATGACTTGTACAAAATCTTGTAACTAATCGTGTCTGTTTAACAGCTTACTCTTAAGAAAAGTATATAGGAATGACCAATATTTAAGGAAATAGGTATGTTTACTCCGATTTAAACATTACACAATGTATACGTGTATTGAAGCAGCACATTGAACCCTATAAACTTGTAAATTTTTATGTTTTTGCACATCAGTTAAATGAATTCAAGTTAAAGTTATAGATAAACATTTGAGTTTTTAAGTTTGAATCAGGGTCATTTGATTCTTCAGGCTGTTGATAAAACATACATAGACATGGTTTAATATGAATACCGTTAGCTACACCATTGATTTATCTTTTCTCTAACAGTGGGGTATGCGACCAAGATTGTGGATTAAGAATTTCTACTTAGGCTGGGCATGGTGGCGCACGCCTTTAATCCCAGCACTCGGGAGGCAGAGGTAGGAGGATCACCATGAGTTTGAGGCCAGCCTGAGACTACAGAGTGAATTCCAGGTCAGCCTGGGCTAGAGGGAGACCCTAACTCGAAAAACCAAAAAAAAAAAAAAAAAAAAAGAATTTCTACTTAGCCCCAGAGGCCCTGGGGGTGGCTCTTTCAGGATGTAGTCATTGGACTCCGGCTACGTACTGCAGCAGAATCCTGGCAGTGGCTCTCGAAAACACTTGAGGAGTGCTTGATGTACAGAAAAACATATAAGCTGTTTCCACTTGTAAACTTAAGTCCTGGTGATTCACTTCAAACGGATCAAACGGGCTGTTCCCACGGAGTGCCAGGAGGAATGTGTGTGTACGTGCATGCACACGGAACCCAACACCATTTATCTGTCTCCGCGTTGGGCAGGTAAACAAGACCAAGTTTCTAGAATTGTGCTTCACACAAGTAGGCTCAATACCTGTGTTGTTGGATGAATAACGATGTGGTTAGAGAACAGGATTGATGCTTCGATGGCCATTTTAACCTAGTAGAGTCAGCATTTCTGAGCTCCCAAGTTCTGTGATATTTTGGAAAATGCCAAATTTCTCTGATTGAGAGAAATCATCTGTATGAAGAATGGCAGCATTTCTTTTGTAGGGCTGGTGTAAGCATTATGTGAAATTAGATGTATGGCGTGTCTCTGTCACTAAATAGCAGGTCTGTGAATCAGTGTATTTAACTTCAGTCTGGCTTTGTTTTTTGTTTGTATGTTTATTTCCTTCTTCAAATGGATGCATTCCCCACTTCAATCTGGGCTGCTGGGGAGACAGTAAGCACTCTTTACCTGTTAAGTGGGGAATAAAATTTTGGTTTTATGACCTTTCTAGGGTTCAGTGAGGATGCAGTAGTTTGTAATGAGAACAGACTACAGAGTAGACATTTAAGTCACTGTTACTGTGACTTAGCTAAGAAAGACACCATCATTCCCTGGTACTCGACACCATGTTCAGCTAAAGTGACGATCTTACTAGAATGACTTAGAGATCACAAGATTTGTCCTAACTTTGAATCACCTCTCAATCATGATAAATGAATTTACCATTAGGAACCTTTTAAAAATAACAATCATCTCTGTCATTTAAGTTACATAAACAAGGCTGAGAGGAAAGGATTCAGGCAGATTCTGTCCTAAGCAGTCTATAAAAGTAGGAATGGATTGCTGTTCTTTTATCTGCCCTGAACCACTTGACATCTTACTTTTTATTTAGTTACCACCGTTGTCCCCGGCACTCCCCAGCATAGCACAGATCCTAAGGGGCTGAGGCTTCAGGCTTTGTTTTCCCTCTCTCCTCCCACCCAGCCTTTCCCCATGCTGGGAATGGTACTGGACAATGATCTGTTGGAAATGGGAATGCAGCAATAACTTCAAAACAGAGCCTCACAAGTTTAGAGTGGAGCCAAGCTGAATGGTTTTCTAAACATTCCATCGCATTAATGCCTTGTGGGATTATACCATGGGGACTTTCATCCAGATCTCTCCCAACGCTTTCCCGAGTTTGTTTAATCCTCAGTGTAGCCATGGTGAAGTATTCCCACATCGTGGAGGGGTCCTGACAGAAGCCCCCACTCAGCTGGGAAGCTGCTAATGAACCTGGGTGAGAAAAGGACATGTCTATCCCAAGTCCTGTTCTCTCCCAGTATATGCAGGCACGCCCAACGATTCATGCACGGAGCAGGACATGGGGAGAAGACAAGGAAGTTTGTTTCAAATAAAAATAAACTTGAAAATGGAACAAGAAACAGATTGCTTTCCTTTTCATAGCTGAAATAGTCTGTATTTGCCAAACAATGGAATCAAAAGAATCTGTCTGTAATCAGTGGCTGCCTATGGCCTCTGCCTGGAACTCTCTCCATGACCAAATTAATTATTAATAGTTATTCATTCAATAAACATTTATTGAACACATTCCAGGTACTGCCCTAGGTATTAAAGAGAGAATAAAACAACTACTTTGTACTAAAGTGTTCCTTGTCCTCAGGAAACTTGCTGTGTAAGAAGAGAAGCACACACACACACATTATAAAAATACCTCTAGGTTTTATGTGTATGGATATTGACAACTGCACATAAGTTGTGAATATACTTGAATGTTTAGTCCTCAGCCTTAAAAATGACTGAGGAAACTTGCTCTGAAGTTCTTTTACCTGGAAATGTTTATCTGAACTATCAGAACACCCTTGTTACTTCTGGTCACAGTCGGGCACACCCATCATTTTCTTTAATAATTGCTAAGTGACTTGAGTGTAAAATTTCTGATTTAGGTTTATTTTCTGAACATGTGAGCCTGTAACTCGTGCACAACAAGTACTTAAATGTTTGTTGAATGAATGAATGGGAATGGGCAATCAAACTTGTCCAACCATTTCATCTTCAATAGAAATACCATGGCGACTCTTCAAGAGAATGGAGGAAGGAAAAATCTAAATATGTGATCTCAATCTCTAAACTCAATTCCCAGTTATGCTAAGGAGAAGTATAAATAAGGTGTGACTGGTTGCAATGGATTTTTGTTCCTATAGTTTATTCAGTAGGTAAAATTGAACAACAGAATTTAGGATTCCTAAGTCCTTCAACGATCAGACACAAAGCAATAGGATGTGTTATTTTTTTCTTGCTCTTTTGTTCAAACAAATAAACACCCAGTTCTCTCGACTTCCCCTTGTTCCAAATTAGTGTCTGATGAGTGGGCTGAGACCACCTTCCACTTCTCACGGTGAATCTTTGGTGTTATACAAGTAATGGATGAAATAATGTGAAGAAGCAGTAGAAATAATAGAATTGTGTGTTGTGAGACAGAAAAATTAGGTATAACTAGGAGGTAGGTATAAATAAACATTCTAATCCCCTAAAAATAGCCCATGGGATCATGGTGAAGAGATAAATGCCTGAGTGTACAGCTAATGGTATGATATTAGCCATAATGGAATATGCCTGCTTATAAAGAAAACAGGAAAACCTATGAATTCCATTTGGACCTATACTCTGGTCTGGAAGCATGCTTCGCAAAGCTTAGTAACTGGAGGCTAAATTCGCTTAGAAAGAAATAGGCCACATTCGCGCACAGCCTAGCATTGCCTCCTCCTCTGCTAGACCCTTCTCGTCTTTCTAAGCTGGGGTGCTGTCTTTGGAGTAGGTTTTTGGCTGCAAGGACTCATGTACCAGATGGAGGGTGAGGGTTGCTCTTTCCTGTTGGGAGGCAGGTTGAGCTACTTTATGTACAGTTGGGATTCCCTTTCAAGGAGTATCTTGGACTAAACTGTCTTTTTCCTAATGGACTAGATTTTGGATGATCTTTTACCAAGGATATAATCATGGACTGTTAACATTTTTTGGACTTTCAGTAGGCCAGTAACTGCAATGATTTTAGAAACCTGTTTTCATTTAATTTCATTTCCTTTTTCCTGTTAAGCACATCATTCAGCTAGAAGAGAAGAACCTCAGGTTTTTGGAAGCATTTATGTTTGGTGCTCAAGTATCCATGCTGGGCACTTGACAAGGGGGAAAAAAAATCAAGGCACTTGTGACTTGTGTGGTTCCCTTTGCTGACCAGCTAGAATCCACCCCTGACCTGCTTTAAGCGATCAGGGCTAACATGGAAACAACAGTCATTTAAAACTAGCACAGCATTACATAAGTCATTTCCTTTCCTTCTAGAATATGGAAGGATATGTGAGAAGCAAAGAAGAATTTGTGACCCCACTGCTCATATTTTCCACAGGCCTCCAATTACCCCTTCATCTGTCCCAAATATGGAGGGTGATGTTAAAAGCTTATGTGAGAACCTGGCAGAGTCTTACACATGAATGTTGTCTCTGGTCTGGTTTCCAAAACCATTCTGGTAATTTAGAAGATTTGCCAATTGTTCTATAGGAATTTTCATTTAATTCTTAGACAGTGGCTTTCTGTGTTTGGTTTGGTATTCATTTTTAAAAGAACACAAAATGTGCTCGGCAGAATTCTTGCTTACTCCTTTTATTTTGTGGCAATTGTGTTTGGCATCCATGTGACAAATCAGTAGTATTTTTAGATGACATAAGACTTTTATCATATGAGAATGAAACAGATGAAAAGTAATGAAGAACAGTCATTCTTAGATATGACCTTGTGAATCCAATGGACTTTCCTTTTGCTAACAAACAGCAGTTAATGTAGACCAGTTTCATTTGATTACTCATCCAGAAAATATGTATTGAATATTCACTATAGGACCGTATAATTCTTTTCTTTGCATGTGCATGTGTGTGTG
>PVHP010017325.1:0-34631 GCA_004024765.1 Zapus hudsonius | reverse complement strand
TGACTTGCAGTACTGCTGGGACTTCGTGACTCAGGGGACCAGGTTTTCTCTCAGTGTCTAAGTATGGCCTCGGCATTCATATTTTTAAAGCACTAATATCAGAACCTCTGGGAATGAGGTGCAGGCAATAGAATTTTTTCAAAGTCCCCAGATGATTCTAATTATGTACAACCAAAGCTGAGAGGAACTGGTCCATGTGACAGAAACTAACTGTTGATTGCAAAAAGAGTTTTTAACCATCTTCTAGCCTCAAAAAAAGTAGTATCTCATGAGGAAAATTTTTTATTCAGAGTTTAAGAAATGAAGAAAGAATCAAAGATCAGAAATTATTGAAGTGTGTATGTGTCTGTGTGTGGTGTGTGTGTGTACATACATATGTGATCTGTGCATCCAACACCAATAAAATTTATAGGCTATTAAACAGGTTGGAGGTTAGAATAATGTCATGAAAGCTTCCATATTTCCCATCAGAAATGTGTAGTATATATACCCATGTATTTGTGAAAATTTTATGGATTTTAAAACTATCAAAGACTTCCTGAAACCAGCATTAAGGACTTCAAATACGGTCATAGGCTTTTATAACTACCATAAAAAGAATACATAAGCAGTTTTTAACAGTCAACAATAAAAGTTAAGAGACAAGTAGGAGTCTTAATTTTATCCCTAAATTTCCCTGCAATTCTAAATTACTTAGCCTTAAGGCTATACTCTCAGAGGTAATTTATAGAGTTCTTTAAATTAATTATGCTTGCTAAGCCCAGTTTTCATACATATATATTTGATGAAACTCTTACAACTCAAGGCAATCTGGGAAATATTTATCTAATTTTGTAAAAAAAAAAATCAATGTAGAGAGAATGAACAGACATAAAATCTCTTGAAGTGCTGCCTTTTCTATGAGAGCTGCAGGTTATTGAGTCCCAGTCCTGGGTGCCCTTTATATCTAAAATTCTAAAATTTTTAAAATACCTAAAAATTCTCCTTTTCTTGCAGGATAAAGATTGTGTGCAGCATTTACTTACAGTGTTTTCTGCCAAACTGCCAGAAAAATCCCTTTTTATAACTTTAAAAAACTAGATTATGTTAAAATGCAAAGAGAGTGGGCTGCAGAGATGGCTCAGTGGTTAAGGCACTTGTCTAAAATACAAAGAGAAGGAAACTGAAACCTACAAGCCAAAACCTGACCTTTTCCTAAAGGGTCCTTGTATTAGTCAGGGTTCTCCAGAGGAAACAGAGTTGAAAGAATGTATTATAATAAAAGGGAATTTATTGGGGTAGCTTACAACAGTCCAACAATAGCAGTCTGCAGGCCCACAGGTGAAGGAACAGTAGCTGCTCAGTCCACGTGGCTGGAGGCCTCAGCAGTCCCAATCCAGCCCAGAAGGCCTGATGGCTCCCTTGGGAGCGGCTGCTCTTCAGTCCACATCTGAGGCCGAGGACACTGGGTTCCAATGTCCAAGAAGGGTAGGCGAACAGGATGCGAATGCAAGTCACGAACAAGCACCAGCAGCTGGGGGAGGAAGGAAGAGGGGTTTTTTCCCCTCAAGCTTCCTTATATCTAGTCCCCTTGGAAGGCCCACCCACTGAGGGGAAGGGCTCACTCTGGAGAAGGGAACTCATCCCTTCTCCAAAATCCCAAAAGGATTTTGTCAATCCTTCCTGCAGGCAAACTCAGAGACCCGCCCAAGATTACTATGGATTATTACATAGATCAAGTTGATAAATAAACCTTAACCATCACAGTCCTGGCATCTTTTTTTCTGTCTCCTCTGCCTTCTATACAGTAGAACCTCACCCTACTACCTACTACTCTGAACTCCTGGTTTTCATTCGCCCCAAGATACTAAGGCAGGAAAGTGTAGGATTTGGAAGAGAGCTCATCTTTCATGGTCAGGGATTCCGAGCTGAGATTTGTTGGCCATGGTAAGTGTTAACTAGAGATGCAAACTTTACGTGCACAGTAAAGCAGCTATGCTCAAAGCAAGGCACCAACCAAAGCGATCTGTTCTTAGTGTCAGTGTTTCCCATTCAACTCATTGTCTGAATTTTAATGCCAAGAAATGAAAGTGTGCACAGAGGACCCAGTGCTGATCGTGAATTTTGATTACTGCTTTCCACTCCTAGGGAAAAAAAAAAGAAGCAAAATGCAGAGTCACGTAGTTCGAGCTACTGTCTGTTCATAAAGCAAAATGCTTAATATGCAGAAATTTCAAGTGAGAGGAGATGTCAGGTCTCCAAAAGCTGCTATTATCAAACAAAGCAGCCAGAAAATGAATGCCTTAGAGATGGCTGTGACTGTAATCTTGGATATCAGTCAATGTTCATTTTTCTTCAATGCTTCTGAACTGCTTGTTGTACACACAAAGCCTATATAAGTGCTTGAATTCTTTGACATAACATTTTTCCCTCTTTTATAGAGTATTGCTTTAACTTTATGGCCAGTCTTTCTTTTCACATACCTTTTGTCGTAGTCAGCTCCATGTAACTGGATGAACTTCCAAACAAACACAGTTTATGGGCTTTATTTCAGGCTTTCAGTTTCAGGGGAAGTTCCATAATGGCAGAAGAGACTGGCCCCCTTTTACAAATCCAAGCAGAGGGAAACCAGCACCAGCCAGCACACACCACAAGCAACACCCAGCAGGAGCCCAGACAGAGCTCAAAAACTTCTCTACATCCCTTTGGACTAGAAATCAGATCTGCCACCTCTCACCTACCCAGACCCTCAGTGACACTAAGGGCTGGACTCCAGGATCCCCCAACACAGTGACACCTCTTTCCACCAGGCAGCTGGAGACAAGCTTTCACAAAATACCTGAGTCTGTTGGAGGACACACATTCAAACTACCACACCTTGACTAACTACCATGAAAGAAACTTTGAAAATGAATGGAATATGGCTGTATTCAGAATAGTTTGTTTGTATATAATGAAGAATGAGCCAATTTTTATTGTCCATAATGAGTTATATTATTTAGTGGGCAAACAATGAGTTGTTATCCTTAATTCCCCAATGCTCCTTCTCTCCATCCCCAGTCAGCTGGATATCCTCCTCCATGAGTCATCTGGATCAGTCCTTGTGGCAGGGGACCATGGACAGCCTAGTATTCAGCCCGGTTCTCCTGGCCCAAATGTGTTGTTACTGAGGGGTGCCATGCCTCTGGATAGTCTCCCCCACCACGGCTCTCACAATCTTTCCGCCACCTCTTCCGCTCAGTTCCCTGAGTCGTGGTGGGTGAGTATTAAGGCTGTTTTAATGTTGAGAACTTAGGGGTCTTTGTGTCGAAAATCATTGGTTTCTGTCTCACTGGCTTATCCTGTGTTGATTGAATGGCTGTGGCTGTGGGTCCCCTGTTCATCCCGTCATTCTCTGCGGAGTTGCATATGGATCCTCCACGGTATGACTGTGGTGTCTCATCTCTTGCCAGGATCTCAGCTATCAGCTTACAGTTGTTTGGTAGGGTTAGATGGGCCAAAGCTCTCTCGCTGCATCCTAAAAGATATTTAAAGTCATAATGGCTTGATTCTCCCTATCCAAATCAAGATGTTCTTCCAGACACAGAACAACTCTACCTGTGAGCTCCCACCACATCCTCTTGAGAAGCAGCGCTCCGTCACAGACATCTAGGAAGGGAATTTCTATGTGTGTGTAAATGGCCCCATCACCCTTTCCCTCCCTGATGACATAAATCAAAATATCTCAGACGTATACATGGGAATGTGTGTGTTCTCCAAACCAAGGATATGGTTCTAAAGTCCAGACGATTGAAGAATTTAGTATTTAAGGTATTCTCACATTCTGATTCACTGAAAATGACCACTTATTATAAATTATCAGATCACAAATAACTGGTCAAAAGGATTTCAAGATAGGAACTGACTTTGCATTAATCATGAAAATGAATACCCAAGGGTGAATAGCAAAATCATACACCCATTTTGGACATTTGATATTTTGTTTATGTGCATCATGACTAATAGTAATGGCTGTAATCCATCACATCAGAAAACTAATCAACATTTCAAGCTATACCAAATTAAAATTGATTGAGTCCATATGTGACCCAGGCAGAAATTAATAACTGCACGATTACATAGCCTGTATCTATGGTTTATGGTAATCTATTATACAAAGGCCAATATAGACAAACTAAGCAAACTGAATTAGAAGAAAATGTTGGTGGGGTATTATCCCAACCTAGTTTGCCACTGTTAGAACATTTCCTTTGGACTAGACACTGTTCTAGGTGCTCTGTGTATCGGATCCATTTTGTTCTCACTACACATGAAAGCGTATTGGTGCCAGCCTCATATCATAAATGAAGAATTGGGCATCATCCCAGGGGAGAAGTGGTCAGTGTAGCACTTCCAGCACATCCGCTCTGATGAGTAAGCAACTGCCTTGTCTGAAAAGACTGTAAAGAGCATAGGAAATATCTCTTACAGAGGGAGACGCAAACATTGGAAGAGAACGCATTCTTTTTAGAAATCGCTCTTTTTAGAATTAGTTTTCCAAAGGAAAAACAAAACTGGTGGGAATGAAGAGTCTCAGAGGGAGGTTCCTAGAACCACAACTCTTGGTCCAAGGGATGTTCCATATTAGGCCAGGGACAGTCATCAATGAAGAAAATGAAGAGTCATTGACCACAGTACATATCCCTGACGTCATTTATCTCCACCTTCCAAGAAAACTGAGATGACTTGTACAGATAAGCAACAATATCATTTTAGCCTGTGAAAGTGATGGCGAATGTCACTTAGGCACATTAAACATTACCCTAGCTCTAGCTAAGGTTCTTTCTGTAAGGATGGCCAGCACAAGGTGTAATGAGGTTAGGACAGCCACACCGCGGCTGGATACTCTGAACTCTCTTCTGACTATGCAAAGTTTATTTATTTTTGTTTATTGTTGATGTTTGTTGTTAGTGTAACTATGCAGACCGTAACTTGCACATTCGCATAGGAATTTTTTCTTGTTGGATGTCGTGTTAAAGGTGGCCCCTGACTCTGGAATGAGCCATGTTCTTGGCTGGCCTGAGAGCACATCTTAGACTCTCCAGCGTCCGGGAGGAGTATCAGGCATCCGTGCTACACAGCTTGGGGCTGTGTCAGAGAAAACTTCTTTTCTCTTTCTGCAGAGCGCTGCTGTGGCATCTGCTCTGTTATGAAAGAAGTTAACTTGAACTAGTTATAGCTGATTAACATTTCCTCCCTTTCCCAGCCCTGGTCAGGACCTTATGGCAAAGAAAAAACAGAATAAGAACACCGTGATTGCCTTGGCATCGCCTTACATCCCTGGCATCTCCTGAGTTCCAGAAAGGGATCAAAACTATACAACATTGCCTGTTGAATCTCTCTTCAAGGGTCCAGTCATCATGGGGAGAAATTAGCAGGATCAGAGACCTCCTCTGACTACTCCTGTGCCT
The DNA here is from genome assembly GCA_004024765.1 of Zapus hudsonius. Taxonomy (NCBI): domain Eukaryota; kingdom Metazoa; phylum Chordata; class Mammalia; order Rodentia; family Dipodidae; genus Zapus; species Zapus hudsonius. The sequence goes on along the minus strand of PVHP010017325.1, from coordinate 29,202 downwards.
GGAGGAGATTTACAGATGCCCAAATTTGAGTGACAGAGCAACTGATCGTAATCTTGTATTCCTCTGTATTGTCATGTTCTGTTCCCAGCTCTTACATTTGTCAATACACCATTTATGAATGCTCTAGTATTAAAAATATATGACTTTTATGGGACAATTGGAAAATTGAAGACTAATTCTTTGTTTCAAGATATTGAGGAAATGTTAAGCTTCAGTTTAGGAGTAATAATGGAATTCTGATATTGGGTTTTTCTAAAAGTGCATAGCTTTTAAATCTACATAACAAAATGCTTACACATAGAGTCATATGATATCTGAGATTTTCTTTGGCACAAAGGAGTATGAATAAAGTAGGTGGCAATGCCTTTACCGTGTGTGTGTTGTAAGGCCCGGGGGCCTCGTCCATCCTCGTCAAGGGGAGTGCTAACCTTCTCTCCTTTCATACAGCACAAGGAGGAGTATGAATAAAGCCCAGTTCATCTCAAGTTCATAATTAATTAAGCTAGATGATGGCTTCATTGTGCTTTTTCCCTTGTTCTTTTTTTTTTGTTTTGCATATGTTAAAATTTATTCATAATAAAAGGATTTTTAAATAAAAAAGAACCCAAGGAGGCTGGGGAGATGGCTCAGTAGTTAAAGGCTGTTGCTTACAAAGCCTGCCAGGCTGGGGTTCAATTCCCGACCCATCCAATAAAGTCAGAATGACATTCATTTGCACAAGTCCTTAGGTACACACACGCAAGCACAAACATGCACACGTGCAAATTTTTTAAAGGGATCCAAATTGGTTCAGGTTACGTTAATATTAGCAAATTATATTCTTTAAAATATTTTAAATATGTGCAATTTTCAAGTCCAGCACTTAGAAGGCTAAGGTAGGGGTTGGAGAGATGGCTCCATGGTTAAGGTACTTGCCCGCAAAGCCTAACAACCTGGGTTTGATTTCCCAGTGCCCACGTAAAACCAGATACACAAAGTGTTGTGTATGTCTGGAATTCATTTGCCCTGGCACACCCATTCTCTCTGTCTCTCTTCTCTCTTTGCTTACAAATAAATAAATATTTTAAAAAAAGAAAAGAAGGCTGAGGCAAGCAGATCACTGTGAGTTTGAGGCCAGTGTGGGCTATAGTAAAAAGTTTCATGTCAGCCTAGGATACAGACTAAGACTCCTCTCAAAAAACAAACCAGTGAAATTCTGTGATTGAATATTAGATGAATAGGAAGATCTAAAACTCCACATGAATAATTTTCAATTCTGCAAAAATAGGAGAAATGTAAATTATGGTTGCTTCTTGCTAGTGAGAATACATATTCCTTTTCTTCATCCACCGTTAATTTTTGTAGTTTCCAAATTTGATACAATGAAAACATATTAAGCTGGTAATTTCACAGAAGTAGTTTTATATGTAAGATATGCTTGTGTTCTATGAAAAACAACGTCAGAACTGTTTTTGAAGTAGAATTCCAATTCTGTTTGACAATGTGCGCACAGGACGTGCAAGTGTGCGTTTAAAATCAACAGCGTTCACTTAATGATGATTAATCTCCTTATCATTGGAGGATGGTGCTATTGGCGACTTCTATTCGTGTGTTTTCTCCAATCAGTAAATAAGAAAGATACAGCAGGAGAAAATGGAGCCGATTTATTAGTTCATTAAAAGAGCATTATATGGAGAAATAGGAAATGTAAAGCCCACTCCCAAACAGGTAAGTCCGCCTCCTCGGAGAGACAGGGAGCTCCTAGAGGAGGGGAGATGGCCACCCACCTTTGGGGGTTCCTTCAGCGCCTCTTTCCTTTCTGTCCGGCTGCAGGGATCTCCATGCCCATCCCGGTCTTCGGGCTCCAGGACGACTCCAAGGTCTTCAAGGAGGGCAGCTGCCTGCTGGCCGACGACAACTTCGTCCTCGTCGGCTCCTTCGTGTCCTTCTTCATCCCCCTGACCATCATGGTGGTCACCTACTTCCTGACCATCAAGTCTCTCCAGAAGGAGGCCTCGCTGTGCGCGGGCGGCGCGGCCTCCGAGCAGCTCCTGCAGCGGCCGCCCAGGGAGCCGGGCCCCGCGGGCCGCAGAACCGCGCAGTCCGTCAGCAACGAGCAGAAGGCCTGCAAGGTGCTGGGCGTCGTCTTCTTCCTCTTCGTGGTCATGTGGTGCCCGTTCTTCGTCACCAACATCATGGCGGCGGTCTGCAAGCAGGCCTGCGACGAGGCCGTCCTGGGCGCGCTGCTCAACGTGTTCGTGTGGGTCGGGTACCTCTCGTCGGCCGTCAACCCGCTGGTCTACACGCTCTTCAACAAGACCTACCGCTCCGCCTTCTCGCGGTACCTGCAGTGCCGGTACCGGGAGCGCCGGCGGCCGCTGCGCGCCATCTTGGTGAGCACCGTCCCCGCGCTGGCCTGCCGGCCGGGGCCCCCGGGCCGAAGCCGGAAGAGCCCCGAGGCGCCGGGGGGCGAGGCCGGCGCGGACCCGGCGGGCCGCGGGCGGGAGACGACGGTCAGCCGCGTGTGACGCCCCCCGCCGGCCGAGGAAGGGAAGGGACTCGGGCCGAGTGGGGAAGGGCGGGTCTCGCTCGGCAGCCGCGGATCCGGAGGCCCTGACGAACCCGAAGGAGCCGGTGCTCCCTCGGGACCTGATCGACGCCGTGGGACCCAGTGGGCGCCTGGGACTGGACAGCGAGCCACGGAGAGCAACTTCAAGAGGATTCCCTCGAAAATTCCCCGAGACGCGCCTGTTGATCGCAGAGACGCAAGGACCTGTGGCTGAGTCACTGGAACGCTCTCATTCCCACTTGCAAGTTCCACACTAGTGGATTCTAAAAGGATTTTAGATATCAGCGAATGACGATCGTTGCTTTCTCTTCTACTCTTAGGCTTTCTTCCGGATTGATGGTGTGATCTCCTTTAATATGCTTTTCTTCTATGCAAACTATTAAAAGGACAGTTTAGTATTCCAAACACTTCTAAAAATTTCTTCTCGAAAAACAGCATTAAAGAAGGATTTAGGAACTCACTATGAAATGATCACGTGACGCATGTGCTCCTTTAAGCAACGAACACTATTGAGATAACTGTCAGAATTCAAGAACAAACTCGGTTTACGGCTGTTCACAGGAGTAGATTCTTAGGAGGTTTCTATAAAAACTACCTGAATCCCCAGTTGACGCATATCATGTAAAATTGATATTTTCAGACCAGCCAACTTGAGTTACTTATTAAAACATACTACTTGGTTCCACAACGACCTATTGAGTATACATCTGCATGTGGAGCAATTTTGTAAGGAGAGGTAGGGACCGTTTGTGCTTTGTGAAAAAGGTGATTTGACTGCAAGTTGTGAAAAAGCATAAACAGATTTATTTTTAGAATCAGTTCCATTTATTTCCTTCTTACCCAATTGAGGATAAAGTTTCTTTCAACTCTGAAAATAGTTTCCTTTATTAGTTGTTAATGGGTACAAAGCAAATAAGAAAGTAGGGAAATATTAGGGTTGAAATCAAAATTATAATTAACATAAAAATGTACACCTCACTCTGAACCCATTTATGACTACCAAAATTTGAAGCAAAATTTTTGTTCTATCCCTCTAAATATTCACTAATTTTAGTACTATGGACACTAACTTCCCACTCAAAAAACAAATAAATGTATTTTATAAAATGGCTACCAAAGAATAAAGTAGATTGATAGTAATAAACACACCTTGATATTGTAATACTCAAGATTAAATTGCAAACTGTTGTTGAAATAGATGTTACATGTATAATTATAATGCTATTTTATATGAAAGTGTTTTTCTCTAAACCTTTAGAAAAAAATTCAAATTACAGATTAGGAAAATAAACAATGTAAGAAGCTTAAGTAAATTGGAAATGAATTAGGTTACCCAGTTATGTCTTTATAGATACTTTGAAATATGGTTCATCATTTCCAAGGCAGAACTTGTAATCCTTAATGGTTATACCATATGAAAACTTAAGTCTTTAAGTTCCTGCTCAAAGGTGTTTTGCCTTAGTTTAAAATTCTGCACGGTCACTCTGTATTTAAAAAAAAAAGATTAAAGATGATATCCTATGTACTTAATCTTGACCAGAATGAACATAAATATATACCTTACTATACATATATTTAGCAGTATGTTTATGAATTTTTTCTCTCTATTCAAGTGTATATAAGAGAATCATGTACCTGTATATATGTACAGACATGTTCCCATGCACTTTATTCAATATTTATATATTTCTATGGAGGAAAATCAATTCAGTGAAAATACTCAGTATACACACATACACACAAGTGCATGTTTGTATCATGTTGACTTAAATGTGAATTCATGTTCTAATATTCCTATGACCATCTGTTACTGACAAAGAAGGTTATAGTACAATAGAGGTGTGTCCTTAAAATAAACTAGAAGTTGCTTTAATTTTGTGGAAAGACTTAACACAATTCTATCAGGGTAATGAAAACAATAGTATATATATATATACACTAGTATATATATATATATATATGTATACACTATTGTTTGAGCCGTTTGAGTACTTCCTGACTACTATGGCTTTATGAATACCCTCCACACTCCAGTGGAAAAAGTCCTCAGTGATCAATGGTTCCAAGAGGAAAGATTTTCACTCTTAGCCAGTACTACTAAAGCTTAGTAACCAACCTCACTCTAAGTTGAGTGATAGATTCTTCTACACCTAAGGAATCAAATGCCATAGTTAAGGAAAACAAAGCATATACAATCTACTTGGCCACAGCACCATCTCATGGCCATTTTTTAAAAATGCTACAGCATTCAAATTGAGCTGTTTATGCTGCTTTTAGCAAAGGGTGCTTCTCCTATTTGCGCATCAATGAAACATATTTATAAAGTGTTAAATTATTCTGTGCCATATGTAACAAACAGTGAGAATCATTTTATGTACTTATTTTATTCTAAATAATTTCAAGAATGAATAACTAATTGTAAATAAACTGTGCTTTAAAAATGCGAGTCTGTAGCTGTGTCTATTAAATTATTAATTGTCCAAAACCTTCCCAGTCCTCCAGTTAGGGACTCCACGCAGGAGACACCTTGGCATTTTGAAAGTATAAAGCTTATGTTTTTAGAACTCAAACTCAGCTATATCACAGCCCACCTATTTGGCCTCATTAGCTTCATATTGGCCTAATTCAGCTCTTGATTCTACAGAAGACAAATGTTCTGTGTTTGATCACTATGTCTTATGGCAGATAGCCCAGGATGTGCCCTAATGCACTCACACAGGAGTGCATATGCAAAGAGGTGTACACATAAACATACACAGGCATGCTATTTCCCAGGAAGCAAAGTTAAACCAAAGAGACATAGTGTCACCTGGAAAATTTCCCTGATTCGTCTTTTCACCTTTAAGTGTAGCAACCACCCTGGGCCTAGTGACACACATCTAAAATCCTAGTACTCTGGAGATAAAGGGGGGAGAATCAGTAGTTCAAGGCTAGTCTATTACATAGGGAATTTGAGGTCAGCCATCATGGCAATGGCTGGGCTTGAGAACCTGCAACACTATTTAAAGACTAGAGATAGAGTTTTTATTTTCAGCTATCGTTTGTGGTATTGTGTCTTCTATGTGGTATCCAAGCATTCTGTCACTAAACCATATGACACTCCTCTTTTGACTTTTTTCATTTTGAGACAGGGTCTCACTAAATTACCCAGATTGGCCTTGAGCTAAAGTTCAATTTAGCCTCCCATGGAGCTAGGATTACGCCTGTATCATCAGGCCCTGCTAAATGAGTTACAAAAAATATATTTTTTTAAATTTTAAAACCACCAAAGCCTCTAGAGAAGGGTTCTGCGGCCTGCCCTGCAGTCACTCGGCGTTTTCTACTCTCATCCTGTGAATGCTTCTCATTTTAAAATCTGTTCCATTCCTGCTCCGTGATGCCAAGTTCCCTTTATCCAACTCCTCTTATTGCTTCCATTTCAGATCACCCATCTCACCTCCTGTCCTGCCTTCCAGGTGTGCATTGTAATCAGTGGCTGAAGCTGACGAACCAGCAGCATTGACAGTTTGAGCTGTCCACAGTGGACTAATCCAAAGGGAAAAATCAATGCAAACTTCTAGGCATCAAGGACACAAGTGAGAAAGAAATTTGGGGACAAGAATGTTTTCCTGTTATCCCTCCAATGGCCTACAGAAAACAAGTACCTCCAGATACTCCATAATTTGTATAAACTTTCATAACACTGATTTTAATCTACAGTGATGGCTGAGAAATCCATAGCTTTTAAGATTTCATTCTAGCAAGGCACAGTGGTCCCCACCTTTAGTCTCAGCACTGGGGACTCTGAGGTAGGAGAATCACCGTAAATTCAAGGCCAGCCTAAAGGTTACAGAGTGAGTTCCAGGTTAGCCTGATCTAAAGTGAGACCCTTCCTCAAAAAATGTTTCTCATTCTAAATTATGAACATTAATAATATTATTAAGCTTTTCATCAGGCTTTATGACCAATAGATATTTATCCCAGTAAATGTGCAAATAGCTTTGTTGCTTTTTGATTATTTGCTTGTCACACAAAAAAAGAAAAGAAATGGGTTCTGCCTCCCCTTAAAAATTTACACATAAGTCTTAGCTAGGTCTAGCCTTCATATCTGATGCTTAATAGCAGTTGTGTTCACACGAGCCAGTGCATTATAAAAAGTCTTCCTCTTTTCATGTGGTCACATTGCAGCTGAGGACTGAGACAGGAAACATGAGCCAGTCTCCTGCTCCCCTCTGACCTAGACAAATCTCAGCAATCTTCCCTCAAGCATAGGATAAAAGGCTTACAGACAATGGTCTCAGCAGTGTCCTCTTCTATGTGTGGGCTTGTCTGAATGTTGGAAAGCACAGCAAGGTATTGATGAAACAAGACAAAGAACAGTCTGGAGCTCACAGTCCCTCTTAAATTTATAGATGAAATTCAAATAAATGATAACTTTTTATATGGTAATCCTAAAATTAACCAATTTATCAATTGTCTAAAAAATGTCTCAGATATGAAACCAAGTAAGATGAATGATCCTTGCAAGGCCTGCATTTTCTTCCAGTCAGCTCCTCCAAATTGCTCTTTTTAATCGCTCTCAGGCTTACTAAAGAACAATCACACCATTACTTGAGCTAAAACGTCTTAAAGGGTTAAAACTCAAAAGCCCAGATGGATTTAGAACTCATCGTGTACCAACATCTCCTTTTTAAAAGCTAGGTTTCTGTTGAAAATGAGCCAAGGCCATTTGAGTCTTTATTTATAATTAAAATTATGAGACCTTAAAATGATGTTTATTCTGTCTCATAGAGAACAGCACAGCATGTACTTCCTGTCCTACATAGCCAGTATTCATTTTGTTTTAGTTAGGGTGACACTAAAAGCAAAGCCAAGAGTGAGGTGCAGATTCCCAATGTGTGAGGTGGTCCCCAGATGCAAACAGCAGTAGACAGGGGCAGGAAACGTCCACAGAACTTTGTGGTGTTCAAGGGAGCTGGGCATGTACCCACAGCACCTTTAAGTTGGGTTGAAGAAAAAGTGCTTCTGTATATTCTCTCAGGTGACAGTTCGCTGTGACCAAGGCATAGTTACGTGTGAGACGTCTGAAGAGAAAGACTCTGTAAAATTGAATTAGAGGGGCTGGGAGATGGCCCAGTGGCTAAAGGTGCTGCTTGCAAAGCCTGCAGCCAGGATTCAGTTCCCTAGACACCCACATAGTCAGACTCAAAAAGTGGCCCAAGTGTCTGTCCTTCCATTTACAGTGGCCAGAGACTTTGGCACATTCTCTCTCTCTCTCTCTCTCTCTCTCTCTCTCTCTCTCTCTCTCTCTCTCTCTCTCTTTCTCTCTCTCTCTCACACACACATTATTTAATTAAAATTTAAAAACTTGAATAAGATATTGTATGGAGAGATTATCCAATCCTCTTTACAAAATACATGTTTGTTTTGTGTATCTCTCTTCTTTCTAGAAGATTGTCTTAATTAATTAATATGTGTCTAACTTAACAGAACATCCGAAGATGCTACCTGAAAGACTGCAGTTGCCTCTTGAAGCAAAGTCGAGCTGAGGCTGATGGTTCAGCTACCCTGGACTCTGAGGAAAAGTAGACTTGTGTGGACTAAGGACAAAAGAATGTCGATTTTAGAAATTCCTTGTCTGGAATGTTGGGCACTGAGTGAGAAATCTCTATCCCACCCTCCCATGCTCAGAGGTGGAGAAAAGAATGCCTGAGCTAAAGTGGGTGGGTGGGAGAAGGGGTGGACAGGGTGCTTAGGGGAAAAGATGGCATGGAGATAGCAGAGGGACTCATCGAAAGAAGAGGGAGTCAATGGGGGTGGGGACAGAGGGACAAAATGGTGATGGAAGGGGATTAAGATCAGGGTCCACTGTGTTTATGGATAGAAGTTCTAAATAAAAAAAATAGGAAAAGGAGTTCATTGTCAAGGGGAAAGTGGACATTGGAATTAATATCACTGCTTCACAGGCTCCACAGTGAAGTTCTGCATTCCAAAATCCAGACTCACAATGGGGAATAAAGATCACTAAGCAAAAGATGAGGATTAAGTCAACACAGACAAAAGTGAAGCGGCCAAAAAGACTCAAACATGGGCTGGGGAGGCTCTGCCTCCAAACGCCTGCTGAGCCAGGTTGGATTCCCCGGCCACCCACACAAAGTCCAGACCCTGGAATCCCCTTACGCATGGGCATCCATACAAATAACTAAACAAATGAACGAATAAATAATTTAAGACAAAGGTAGAGATACCAAGAAGGTTTTTAAGTGATGTTGCAGTCAGCTTTCTAGTTGCTGCGCAGAAAGAACCCAAACAAAAGCGGCTTGTGGAGGAATGGGTTTATTTGGCTTACAGACTCGAGGGGAGACTCCATCCTGGCAGGGGAAACGATGGCATGAGCAGAGGGTGGACATCACCTTTGCCACAGCACTGCAAACAGCGGCAGGAAGGTGTGCCAAACACTGGCAAGGGGAAGCTGGCTTATAACCCCATAAGCCCGCCCCTGACAACACAGCTCCATCGAGGTTGTAAAACCCAAACTGCCATCAGCTGAGGATCGATCTATCAGAACACATTCAATTGTTTGTGGGGGACACCTGGATCAAACCGTGACAAGTGAATAATAATAAAATTAAAACTAATTTCTTTAACATGTAAACATTTAGTAATTTGTTTCTTTCGTGCTCTGAAAATAGGAGATATATATCTTTTGTATGTCATGTTTAGAAAGACAAAGTTTTTTTATGGATTAGAAGGAAAGCAGGCAATGTGAGTTATCCATAAATGATGTGAGCCTGACAAAATTAAGACAACTAAATGCTTTCAAGGCAAAAGAGCAAGTAGAATGATTTGCATGAAAATGGCATTCTTTAGACGATTGCTATAGCCTCTAGAGACTGTGACTGTGATGAATTCATCTCGCACTTCTCGACATTAGAATGAGGAAGCTGTGAACCACTCTTGCTTCATCCTGTGCACAAGACAGAGCTAACTACATCTAGAAACTCACTTGGACTACTCAAAACGAATAAATCTTGGGGTTAGGGATGTAATTGAATATGTGTAAGGTCCTAGGTTCAATTTCTAATACGGAAAGAAAGCAGACAAGGTGAGTGGTCCTGTGTTGGGTCATTCAGCTCCAGAGACACCCCCCTTGAGTGGGAGGTGTCTATATAGAGCTAAAACCTAGGCGCTAAAACTGATTGGTTAGATATGAACCAATCAGCTGTCTCTCTGACTCACCTGGGGAAAACGTAAATTGACTTTCCTAGAAAAAAGCCCTCTCTTCCCCACATGGCAGGCTAGCAGAAGGACCTCTGAATCTCCAGGCCTTAGGTAAGGCCTACCACACCCCAGCTAATGGCTGGTGGGGGGAGGCTTTAGATTTTTCCCTCATGAGCCTCTCCTTCTCATGATGGGAGCCCTCTGTTATCTTTTCTTCTGCTGCTTGTGTAGCTGAACGGCATAAGTTCTATTAAACTCTCTGACACGTGTTTTCCCCACACTGGTGGCTGAAGAACTCTGTAATTCCCCATGTTCCCTTAAATAATAAAGTCTCCCACTATACCTTACTATCTTGTCTATGATTTTAATTCTTTAACTTTGTAGACAAGAACTCGGGTACTCTTTAAACTTTGGGGTGCATTGGAATTTTTGCTGGGCGTTATCTAAATTCTAACCCCCAGCTCACCCCATTTCAGTCCTACTTGATTTCAATAATATTAGCAAATTGTAGTCATTTATGGGTAGGTAACGTGTGCAGAAAATGTAAGTTACCAATACTTTGACCTTGTTATGAAATACTGATATGAAGCTCAGAACTTTCCTCATTATATAATGGGGAAAGTGAAATAATTATAGAAAGAAGATACTAATGCTGATATTTATTGAACTAGTATTTTCTGCTAACAGCTTTCACATACGTAATCATGAAAAGATAATGTCATGGTTTGATCCAGGTGTCCCCCCACAAACAAATGAATGTGTTCTGATAGATCAATACTCAGCTGATGGCAATTTGGGAATTAGAACCTCACTAGAGCTGTGTTGTTGGGGCGGCCTTATGGGGGTTATAAACCAGCTTCCCCTTGCCAGTGTTTGGCACACCTTCCTGCCGCTGTTTGCAGTGCTGTGGCGGAGGTGATGTCCAGCCCTCTGCTCATGCCATCGTTTGCCCTGCCAGAATGGAGTCTCCCCTTGAGTCCGTAAGCCAAATAAACCCATTCCTCCACAAGCCGCTTTTGTTTGGGTTCTTCCTGCGCAGCAACTAAGAAGCTGACCACAACAGAGAACCAATGAAGAAGAGTCTGAGAAGGAAATGTAACCAATTTTACCAAATTGAAGAATGTAATTTCTATACGGGTATCTGTGACTACTGTTAACCTTTTGCTATGATAAATTTCACTGTGGTGATGGTCAGAAAGTATTTTCTTTTTAAAAATTTATTTATTTGCATGTGTGTGTGTGTGTGTGTGTGTGTGTGTGTGTGTGTGTGTGTGCATAGAAGTGCACCAGGGGTTCTTGCCACTGCAAATTAATCCCCATCCAGTTTTATGTAAGTGGATGGAAAATTGAACCCTGACTGGCAAACTTTGCAAGCAAGTACCTTTAACTGCTGAGCCATTTCCCCAGCCCCAGTAGAGTATTTTTTTTATAAAGGCCTGTAATAGTTTATTTCTGAAAATGTATCCCCAAAGGCTGTGTGCTAAGGGCCCGGTTGCCAGCCCTTCAGAAGCCTAGTTGGAGGTTTGAGGGGTATCCTCTTGAAGGATATATTGAACCTCTCTCTCTCTCTCTCTCTCTCTCTCTCTCTCTCTCTCTCTCTCTCTCTCTCTCTCTCTCTCTCTCTCTCTCTCCTTCCTGACACTCTTGCTATGAGGCAAGAAACTTTGCTCCACCACATACTCCCCACCATGATATTCTAGGACTGTGGTCTGAATCTGTGACAGGATGAAGAGACAGGGCACATGAATCTGTGAATGGCAGAATTACGAAACCACAAGGCCTGCTTTTCCGTAGATGACAGATGCGGCAATCATTAGTTTCCCAAGACACGAAGAATAATACTTTAGGTCCCTCACACTTGTACCCCCATTCCATTTTAAGAAAAATTTAGGACTTTCTGTAAATTAGTGTGTTTCAGCTGCTGTAATTTCCTGCACAAACGTAAGCCGGTCAATATTTCATCATGGTTGAGAGATGAGTTCATAAGACCTCACACCTCCCAGAATAACTAATAGCACCTAACAGTTACCGGGAGGCGACTCGTGTTCTTCAGAGCTGCAGCCAGTGTTAAGTTTCCCACACTCCTGTAAATAACCTACCACTCATGATCACGCAAGCAACCTGGATTTAAGGCCATGGATAAAAAAGAAAAAAGCCATGAAAGTAAGATGTGGGGTAACAGAGTTGAAAAGAAAGGTATTAGTAGAAGGGGGAGAGGACTAAAAGGACAATGAAAGGAAAGAAGATGAAAATGCCTTGTTTGAAAGTGTGAGAAGGAAGTAAATGAGGAAATGTCTGCCCGTAACCTTGGCTGCACTCCATGTTCATGATCCTAGCAAAGCACACATCCATGGGGAGATTTGGATGGCAATGACCATGCACTGAACAAAGAAGCCTGAAACGGGGCAAAAACCCAAACCACCCAACCCCAAAGTAAGTAATCTGTGCTGGTTTTTCCTGACTTTGGAGTACCTTCAGAAATAAAATTTCAGTTTACTTTTGTATCAGAGCTTGTCCATGCATTATTTCTAGCCTACATATTACAAAGGATCCACTCAGCGAGTAAAACTGTTTATCAAAGTAAATCTTTTCTTCTTTTAAATTGTCTATCTCGGGCATTTTATCAAAGCAATGAAAAGCCTTAAGCCAAATACTTTGTTTGGGGGCTTTATGGGTGGTACAATCGGCCACAATCACTTAAGTCTGCTGTTGTAATTAGAAAGAAGTTATTACCACGAAGCAAAAGAGAAAATGATTGTGTTCTAAGAAAACTTTGTTTTAATAATTGTGGACCAACACTTAGACTTTACCATCCAAAACAGTAATAATCATGCAAACAACATGCATTGCTATCATCATCTCAACTGTTCATTTGAACCTTTATTCGGTTTTGAGTATTATGTTACTTTAATATAGAATTTAATTTAACCTTTAAAACACAAATATTGCATCCTTAGTATTATCATCTCCATTTTATATGTACGGAAACCAGAGATTAAGGAATTAAACTCACATAGCTAGAGGCTGAGCAGGGAGCTAAATAACATCCTTCCTCTCAGCGCTTGTTCTGCTTCCTCTCTATCACAGGTGTGGAAGAACACTATGCTTCATCATACCTGTGGCTGCTGGACTGAAGTTTGACTGAGGAATGATGTTCAGCAGAGCTCTGTCCGTGGGAAGAGCACAATTCTACCTAATGTCACTAACGCACTGTGCAGAGGAAATCAGGCTTTGCTGGAAACAACCAAACAAACAGCATTTTACTGCATTTAATGAGTGTCATGGTTTGACCCAGGTGTCCCCACAAACAAATGAATGTGTTCTGAATGCTCGATCCCCAGCTGATGGCAGTTTGGGAATTAGAACCCCGCTAGAGCTGTGTTGTTGGGGGTGGGCATATGGGGGTTATAAGCCAGCTTCCCCTTGCCTGTGTTTGGCACACCTTCCTGCCATTGTTTGCAGTGCTATGGCGGAGGTGATGTCCACATCTCTGCTCATGCCATCGTTTTCCCTGCCACGATGGAGTCTCCCCTCGAGTCCACATAAGCCTAATAAACCCATTCCTCCACAAGCCACTTTGTTTGGGTTCTTTCTGCACAGCAACTAGAAAGCTGACCACAACAATGAGCATAGATAATCATCAGCATGGTGAATGCCCTACATAAAGGATCATCCTTGATCCAAAAAGACAGAATCATGTTAGGTTAGGGTATTTTTGTTGTTTTTTCTCTTGGCTCAGATTCAGGTTTAGAGACAATATTTATTGTTGTGTTCTCCCTAATAAAGAGGAACTGCATAGACTCTACTTCCTTCATATGAATTGTCATACTCAGCCACATACCCCTAGGATGAGCCTCCAAACCAGGCACAGTTATGGGAGGAAGGGATTTATTGAAGTTCCAGATCCAGGGGAAGTTCCATAATGGTGAAAGAGGTTGGCTCCCTTTCACAGGTCAGAGAGAGAGAGAAGCCATCACCAACACCAGACACACACATACACACACACACACACACACACACACACACACACACACACACACACACCAGCAAACAGGCAGGAGAAGAGAGAAATTTCTTTCCTCTTTATATAGCCTTAGGGTAGGGAATAGCAACCCTTTCCCAGACTTCTTGATTTTTTGAGTCTCTGGAAATTTCCTTCCTGCATTTCCCTAGGAGGAAGGGATGTTTGTTTCTAGCTCCCCTGAGCCTCCTTACATCTGTCACCCACTGGGAGGGCCACCTTCCTGTAAACAACCTCAGAGATCCACCCAAAACTACTAACAGGTCAAGTTGACAACAAACCTTAATCATCAATTAATAAAAAGTTCAAAAATGAATTTCTGATATTTTTCTTTCTACTAAACAATAAACTAAACAATAAATTATGAATAATTTGACTGAAAAAGTTCTATTTTAAATAGGTATGAGACATGCTAATCAGGAGCATCTCAACTTCTTTAGAGAGCATAGAGTTTTATTGTCAAGAAACAAATAGGAATGAGAAAATGGGGGATCAATATCATTAAACAGGCATTACAGAAATACAGAGACATCCTCCACTGTATATCAAACCCAGCATGCATCATCTGTGAGACCCAGCTACTCTCTCAACCTGTCCCTCTCTTGCCTCTTTCCCTTATCATCTTTTTAAGTACAAGATTCCTTCAGACTTCTTACAACGTGTGCTTACTCATGGACCACCATGACTTTACCTGGTGGGTTTCATTGTCTAACGTTGCCACTAATCATTTTATCATTTCTGTACTCCCTTGTGTTGACTTTCAGTGGAAGACTTATGGACTAAATTCCTTATATTTAAGGAGATATTGTTTTGAGCACGCCCACTTGTAGTTGCTGACCAGGTTCTAACACGAGGTCTTTCTCAATATGATCATCTGTGATTGTCTCTACAGAATGTTCCCTAAAAGGATTCAGAGATAGAAAGTCTTCATAGAAATGGGCCCAGGGGTATCTGCCTGGGTCTCAATGCTGATTAACACCACTGAAAAGTGAATCCATTAAGTTGCTATTCTAGTAGAATTCCCACTTCTTCACAGTTTTCCTTCTAATACAACTATTCCCAATTCCCATCAAACCCTACTCTGAAAAACAGCCTTCACAGTAGCTGGGATGATTTGACTCATGTTCACCATAAATTTACATGATCGGAATGTTGATCTCTAGCTAATGACAGTTTGGGAATTAGAACCTTGTTGGAGGTGTGTTGTTCAGGGTAGGCTTTTGGGGGATTATAGCCAGCTTCTTCTTGCCAGTGTTTGGCACACTCTCCTGTTGCTGTTGTCCATCTGATGTTGGCCAGGAGGTGATGCTCAGCCTCTGCTCATGCCATCATTTTTCCTGCCATTATGGAGTTTCCTCTCAAGTGGGGAAGCCAAAATGAACTTTTTCTTCCACAAGCTGCTTCTGGTTGGATGTTTGTCACAGCAAGGAGAAACTGACCTCAACAGTAGCTGACACTTTAAAGAGTATTACCAGGTAGCATGCCAGCTAATTTTTCAATGGTGCAATCTGTGAAATAGTCATCACAGAAACAGGCAGAAGCTTGAAGACAAACCCCGAGGAAACAACAGATGGCAGACGAATCAACATTGATGATGCTTGTTCAGTGCTTGTCCTGAGAACTGCCATGTGCCCACCTCAGCCAACAATCACCCTGCTCCATCATTAAAATAGCCACATTGCAGTCGAAATGAAATTGAACAATTTAGGGAGAGGATTCTTTCAAACTTCAGTAGAGGGGAAAATTACTTGGTCGCTAAATTAGAAGCATTTGTGTCATCAGTCTGACAGCCATTAGACCCACTGTTGTTATAAGCTTCTCTGTTCAAGTGAACACGATGACTCTTCTACTGGCAGCCCAGGAGGATGCCTGGGATACAACTGCCAACAGAGAAGGGCGTGATTTCAGTCTCTGTATCAGAACTCCAAGAATAAGCCAGGTGTGATGGCACACACTTTTAATACCAGCATTTAGGAGGTTGAGTAGAAGGATCACCAAGAGATCACAGTGAGTTCCAGGTCAGCCTGAGCTAGAGTGAGACCCTGCCTCAAAAACAAACAAACACATAAAAGAACTCTAAGAATAAATTAAGGAATAGGACACTAATAAGCATAAGACAATAACCAGATGCACAAACTGGTGCATGTATCTGGAGTTCCTTTGCAGCGGCTGAAGGCCCTGGCATACCCATTCTCTCCTCTTTCTCCCCCCCCCCCTCTCCAAGTAAACAAATAAAATAAAGTAGCTTTTAAAAATTAAGGCAATACACATTTTCTCCTGTAGTACAAGAGTTGTTTGAGTTATTTACATTCTCTGGGTTCACAGTAAAAAAAGAATGATATAATAGTGCTTGGGTAGTTTATGTTTAGGGAATATCATTGATTCAAAATTTATGAGATTTTATTTTAGAAATTTTGTTTTAAATCTAGTGCTAAAAGACTTGGAAAGACAGATAAAGACCATGAGGTTAGAAACTACTTCAAATTCTGCCTTCACTATTTATTGGTTGTGTTGTAGAATCATTTGAACTCTGCAGGCCTCAGCTAGCAACTGGAGATTGTTATAGTTAAATGTGAAATTTCCCTAATAGCTTGTGTGCTCCTTCAATAGCTCTTCTGTGGGTCCCTCCTCACCGAATCCCACAGAGAGGAGGACCAAGATAAGAGCGAAGGGACAAGTAGTATTAACAAGCAATGTTATACAGCAAGGGGCTCAAAAAAATCTATCCTTGTTTTATTTATCCTTTGATGCACCTATCAGGTGAGCTACCAAGGTAAAAGGCAGCCAACAAAGACAAACACTGCAGAAACCATCTTCTATGCGGAACCTACAACCATCAAATTCATTAAAGCAGAGTCCAACAGTAGGTACTGCAGGGAGGAGATGTAGGTCAAAGAATAAAGCACTGCAGCCATGCAATGTCAAATATGCACCATGATGATAACAGTTAGTAATCTTTTACCAAAATAAGTAAACAAGCAAACAAACACACATCCAGGCATTCAGGGGGATGCTGGGAATTACAGAAAGGAGATTGACAAAGGTATAATCCCTGGTCTCACCAGCCTAGTTCACAGCCTAGTTTGATATACGGACAGGTAAATAAAGTTTGCAATTAGATAGTCAATGCTGTACAGGGATGTGGTTGTATAAAATAAAAAATGAAAAACACTACATTAACAGGTCTGAGGAGCTTTCATGGATAAGATTGAATGGTGTTATAATTTGAATCTGAAATGTCCAACAAATTCTTGTGATTTGCGCACGTGGTCCCCATCTTGTGGTGCCATGTTAAAGTGTGTGAAGCTGTTAGGAGGTGGAGCCTAATGGGGAAGTAAATTGTTTCTGTTAGTTATGTTGTCACAGCAATGAGAAAAGTTAATAATACAGGCTGAATCATGAGAATGCATGAATTCACCAAGCTGACATGAAGGGAATAACATTTGACTAGCAGGTGAGCCCTGAGGTTCAGGAAGTAAGGACACTGAGCAAGTCTAACACTGGGTGTGAGAGAAAGGGAGAGGGTGGAGGATGAGGACAAACTGTACAGGGAGATGCCACAGCAAAGACAACTTCAAGTGCAAATTTTCCTGTCAGAAATCTCCCTTGTGGGTATTGAGAGTCATTGACAGAATTAGAAACGTAATAATGATAATAACATGCAACCAGATTTAACCTTTGATTACTCAGACACCAGAAGGGGTCAAAGTGGTGTAGGTGAAGATATTAACATTAAAAGTAATGGCCTTATCTAAGCACCAAATGCCGAAATTGGTCCTCTTAAGGATGAATAGTAGATGAAAAACTTGTATGAAGCTCTTCAAAAACTATTAAACTTCATAATTTTTACCTTAATTCTAAAATTCATTATCCGCAACTCCAAAGCCAAAATAGCAACACGATAGCTATGCTGCCTCACCTCAGAAAACACAGCAACAAAAAAAGGGAGAGTGTAGGTGTGTGAAAGAAAGAAAGGAATATTGCCTCTGGCCTAGCTTGGAACAACAGAAAGTATCGCTATAAGAATGAAGAAGGAGGAGCCAAGAAGGTCAAGGGAAGGGAGATTAGACCAAATAAGGAATTTTCAATTCAAATTAGTAATTTTTTTAAAAAATGTTTTTAAATGGATAGACTACAGATTGCTGGAGAATTCATTTGCCAAATATCTCAAACTTCTTAAAATTAGATAAATGAAAACAAAAACAATAATGGATGCCTGAGATTGGTGGGGCAATTTAGAGCCTATCAGGGGCTCTCCTGAAGCTCCTGTGTTTAGTCCTCAGAACACCCTGCAAGCATTTTGGATGTATGTACTTTTAGACTCAGTTCAATATTAATTTCAACTAAGCACTCAGTTTCTTTTTCCATATGTGAAGTTTCAAAAAATATAATCACTGTGATGGTTTGATCCAGGTGTCCCCCACAAACGTATGTGTCCTGAATGCTTGATCCCCAGCTGATGGCAGTTTTGGAATTGGAACCTTGTTGGAGGTATGTTATTGGTGCAGGCTTATGGGGTTGGTTCTAGCCAGCTTCCCCTGGCCAGTGTTTGGTACACCTTCCTGCAACTGTTTGCAGGGCTGTGCCAGAGGTGATGTCCACCCTCTGCTCATGCTGCCATTTTCCTGCCATCTAGGAGTTTCCCCTCAAATCTGTAAGCCAAAATAAACCCATTTCTCCACAAGCTGCCTTTTGGTTGAGTTCTGTGTCACAGCAACAATCACGGTCAGTAAAGCTTCTCTTAACAAGGAGAGGCTTGATGTCCAGGAGAAAGGAATTTAAATTTTTGCATTCTTGGTTGCACTTTCTTTTACAGCACTATATTTATTTGATGGTTCCAGGAAGTAGTTCAGTGTCCTTGCCAATTTCCAGTACAAAAATACTTATCTCATATAACCTACAAGTACTAAAATTACATACATATTAACTAAATTGAAGGTCAATGAGTCCTTAGCAAAAATGATCAGTCTTGCCTATAATTTTGTTTTGTTTTGTCTTTCAAGGTAGGGTCTCTCTCTCTCTAGCCCAGGCTGACCTAGAATTCACTGTGTAGTCTCAGGCTGGCCTCAAACTCCTCCCTTGCCTCCTGAGTGCTGGGATCACCAGTGCCACCATGCCAGGCTCATAACTATAAAATTTTAAGAGTTATGTAAGTATCAAAATATTCTAATAGGCAGAGTTCTCTAGATGAACAGAACCAATTGTGTGTGTGTGTGTGTGTGTGTGTGTGTGTGTGTGTGTGTGTGTGTGTAAGGAGTTTGTTAGGTAGCTTACATAATAGAGGTTAGATAGTCCAACAGTGTCTGTCTGCACAACAGAGAGGAAGAAAGTCCAATAGCGGCTCAGTGCATGAGGCTACATGCCTCAGCAGTCCCAGTCCGGAACTCAAAGCCTGGAAGATCCTCACAGAGTCACTGGTATTGAGTCCACATTGGAAGACCTAAGAGGCTGCAGTCTGATGTCAGTGGAGAATTACAGCAGCATTACACACTAATTCAGAAGAAAAGAAAAGCAAAGACAGGGCTGTTTGTTTCTTGGACTTGTTTATATTTGGACAACCCTTTGGAAGGTGTTGGTCATGTTAAGAGTGGACCTTTCTCCCTCAATTATTTCTCTGTGGAAATGATCTCACCAGCATGCCCAGAGATGTGTCCCCTAAGTGACTGCCCTCTGGAGACCAAGGTTGGAAGGACATGAGTTCAATGCTACCCTGGACCTCATAGTGAGAGCCTGTCTCACAATACATTTCACACACACAGGTAAACACAGGTGTTCTCATAAAGGATCCAACTGTATAGGAACTCAAACTCAAATGGGAAGGCACTTTGTACAGGCATTTAGACTCTCCCATGCTCCAGGAGTTTGAAGAAAATAAATGATTCACTTTTCCCCTCCCCAATCTGGTTCAATCATCAAAATATACTCATCATCCGACACCAAATCACATCATTCACCTGGAAAATAACAGCAGACTTCCTGGTCTGAATTTCCCACTCAGAAAACCTAGTCACAAAACAATAGCCAGGGGGGTCCTTAAAAAAACTAGTTTTTCTACTGAAAAGCTCCCCATCTTAGACTGGAGAGATGGCTCAGTGGTTAAAGGCACTTCCCTGCAAAGCCTAATGGCCTGGGTTCTAGTCCAAAGTACTCACATAGAGCCAGATACACAAAGTGGTACTTGCATTTGGAGTTTGTTTGCAGTGGCAAGAGGCCCTGGCACACCATACTGACTCTCCCTGTCTCTCTCTTACACCACACTGATATTCCCTCGCTCTCTCTCTCTCTCTTTCTTTCTTTCTCTCTCTATCCCTTTCTCTTTCTCTCTCTCAAATAAGTAAATGAAAATATTTTTTTAGCCAGGCATGGTGGCACATTCCTTTAATCCTAGCACTTGGGAGGCAGAGGTAGAAGGATTGCTGTGAGTTCAAGGCCAGCTAGAAATTATTGATTACCTCACACCCAGGATGCAACAAACAAGGGTCAGAATAGGTTCATGACTACATAAGACCAGATTCGCATGCCAAACCTTATGGGTGAACATAAGGAAGAACGGAGTTTCTATTAAATCCTAAGACTACCAGGAGTTCAGTAGGAGGACCTGAATGGAAGTCTGGCAAAGTGAAGAGGGGACACAGGATGTTGTAAGCAGGAAGTATAAAAGCATGAAGAAGAAATGAAGGAGAAAGTGGCCACAGAAATGAGGGACAATAAGGAATGTAGTTTGGTTACAGCAGAGGCTTGATAGTGAAGAGTGGAAAGCAAGGCGGGATAGGTATGTCCTGGCGGTAATATCACTTGTAAAAGCCAGGCAACTGGAGGGACAGAACACAGGTGTGGGAAGGTCTTCAAGGGGACAGGGGAAAAGGAGGAAGGGATACACAAAACTAAAGATGGTATGAATAAGTATTATAGAACTTACTTTGTTAGCTAATTAATTGATTTTTTAAAGGAGAGAGTCATTAGAATTTTGATAGGGATTTTGTTGAATCTGTAGCTCACTTTTAGTAAGATAGTTATTTTTCACAAAGTTTATTTTGCAATTCGTGAGCGTGGGAGGGATTTCCATCTCTGTTGTTCTTCAGTTTCTTCAGTGTCTTGGTTTTCTTTCCTTTTTCCTTTCTCAGTAAGTTCATTACTGATCTGTAGAAAAGCTGTTGGATCTTGTATGCTAATTTTGTGATTTGCTACTGTGCTGAAAGTATCAGATCTAGGAGTTTTCTGGTGAAATCTTTAGGAAAAGAGTCATCATGAAATAGGGAGAGACTGACTTTACCCTTTTCTGTCTGTATCTCTTCTCTTCCCTTCTTTTGTCCTATTGCTATAAGGCTTCAAGCACTGCATTGGATGAGTCAAGAGTGAAGAGCATCTCATTCCTTTTACTCGGTTGCCACTCTTAACACAATGTTGGCTATATGTTTGTTATGTGTAGCCTTTAATATGTTGAGGAATGTTCCTTCAAATCCTATTTTCTTCAGGGTTTTTTCTGCATCTACTGACACCATCATTATGTGCTGCACTATATTTATTGATGGATGTTGAACCTTCTTCACATCTCTGGAATCAAATGAATTTGGCCATAATATATGATCTTCTTAATGTATTTTTATTTATTGACAATTTTATGCACATATATTATGTATTTTGGTTATAATCACTCCCCGTTACCTTCTTTTGTCTCCCTTGCCTCCTTCCCACTGAATCCCTTCTTCTTCCCAATTAGTCCCTGTATTAGTCAGGGTTCTTGAGAGGAGCAGAACCAATAGAAAGGATTGTAGTAAAAGGGGGGACTTATTGGGGTAGTTTAAGACAGTCCGATAGCATTCTGCAGGCCCACGAGAGAAGGAACCGGTAGCTGTTCAGTCCACGAGGCTGGAGGCCTCAGCAGTCCCCGTCCAGCCCTGAAGGCCTGAAGGGTCCCAGGGAGCTGCTGGTCTTCAGTCCTAGGTGTGAGGCTGAGGACGCTGGGTTCCAGTGTCGAGGAAGGAAGGGTAGGAGAGCAGGACGGGTGTGCAGGGAAGTCACCATCAAGGCACAAGCAGCAGGAGGCCCGCCCACCCTGGAGGAGGGTCCTCCTCCTCTGGTCAGTTCTTCCTGGAGGCAAACTCAGAGACTCACCCAAGATAACCGTGGATTGCTAAAGAGGTCAAGTTGACAATAAACGTGACCAGTTCTTTTTTCTTGTGTGTGGCCCATTGAGTTTAATTAGGGTTGCTTGCATAACCATGAATTGGGCATTTTTCACCCAATTTACCAGTGGCTACGTCATGAAGGAAAATTTCTCCTGCTCCCCCAGTACTATGACCTCCTCTGTTACCATGGTTAGAGCGTTGCTGGGCCCAAATTTGTTCTGCTCCTGCCCTGTGCAGGTGAAATTAATTGTAAGGTCATGAATGCAACAGCCATGTCTTAAACTACATTTATGAGGGAAACTTGCCTACAGTTTGTGTGTGTGTGTGTGTGTGTGTGTGTGTGTGTGTGTATCCTTCCTGGCTTTAGGATAGGCTAAGAATGTCTACATAAAATGGACCTGGTACTGTTTCCTTCCTTTCTATTTTTATGGAATGATCTAGGGAGCACTGATGTTAGCTCTTCTTTAACTGTGTCACAGAAGTCAGCAGTGAGTCATCTAGTCTTGGGTTTCTCTTTGTTGGCAGACTTTTTGGTTTTATATCAGTCTCATTGTTGGTATGATCTATTTAAACTGCTTACATCCTTAAGATGTAATTTTGGTAGGACATATGTGCCTTATAATTTGTCTTATTTATTACATTTATACGCTATGACTTACTTATTCTAGATTCCCCAGTTTTTTGGAATAGTTTCAATGTATTCCTGAATAATTCTATGGAATGCATTAGAATCTGCTATAATATCCAAATTTTCATCTCTGATTTTATCAATTTTGGCTTCTCTCTTATTCTTGTGGTAAGATTAGCTAAGAGTCTGTCAGACTTGTTTATTTTTTCAAAGAACCAATTATTTAATTGAGTCTATGGATTGTTCTTTTAGTCTCCATTTTACTAATATCTACACTTATTTTTTCTCCCTACTGCTTGTTTGTGTTTTTTTATTTTTATTTATTAGAGAGAGTGAGTGTGTGTGGGCATGACAGGGCCTCCAGCCATGGCAAACAAACTCCAGATGCAGGTACCATTTTATGCATCTGGCTTTATGTGGATACCGGGGAATTGAACCTGTGATGTCAGGCTTTGCAAGCAAGTGCTTTTAACCACTGAGCAATCTCCCCAGACCTTGTTATTGCTTTTCTAAGATCATATGGTATATCGTTAGATTGTCTGAACTTTCTCTTATTGTCTAATGTGAGCACTCACAGCTCTAAACTTTCCTCGCAGAACTGCCTTTACTATATCACACAGGTTCTGGAAAATTGTGCTTTCATTTTCATTTCATTATAAGAATTTTTAATTCCTCCTTGATGTCTTATTCAACAATGAGAGTGCAGTAAAGTCATCCACTGTTAATGCTTTCGGACCTGTCTGTTCATCGGGCTTTGTTTTAATAACTTCGGAGCTCCACCATTCAACAAATGTATATTTACTACCATTACATCATCCTGATGAATGTGTGATAGCCTTCTTTTTAAAAATATTTTATTTATTTGAGACAGAGTTAGAGAGAGAGAAAGAGGCAGACAGGAAGAGAGAGAATCAGTGCGCCAGAGCTTCCAGACACATGAGCCACATGTGCATCTGGCTTTCCGTGGGCCCTGGGGAATCGAACTTAAGGGTCCTTCTGCTTTGCAGGCAAGTGCCTTAACCACTGAGCAATCTCTCCAGCCCGCATTTTATCCATTTCACTATCACTGAATTCAGTAATTAAGGAATTATCTTTTGGATAAGTTATGTTACCTTGCTTTTCCATGTTTCTTGGGTTTCTACACTACAAGTTGAACATTTCTTTGTTTGGACAACTCTTCTGCTGTGGTTTGTGGTCTCATTGGTGACAGACTACTTTTGAGGGCCCAATCCCCAGTACCACTCAGAAAGTAAAGAACAAACTAAACAAGAAATAAAAATATGCTTAAAATCAATTAAAACTAATGTCTGTAGACCAGAAAATGACAGAAATTATGTACATTTGCTATTAAGTTAAAGATTATTTAGGTTCCTAGAGATACTTGCTCTTCCATGTTTATTGCGGCTGTTTACAATAGGTAGGAAATGGAATCAACCTAGATGTCCCTAACTGATGGGTGGATAACTGGAGTACTATTCAGCTGTTAAAAAATTAGATTAGCAGGGAAATGGATGTATCTAACTAAGGTGTTCTCCACGTGTTCTCCCTCATATAATGGCAAAGCCAGTAACCACAGAATGTGATTAGAAAAACTTCAGTGCCAGGGATGGAATATCTTCCAGTGAGTTGTTGGCCAGGGAGGTTTCTGAGGCCCCCAAAACATTACAGTCCATTGCCAAGGCTCTTGGTTGCCCACCAGAATGAGATGCTATTGCTGA
This sequence comes from Zapus hudsonius, assembly GCA_004024765.1. Lineage (NCBI taxonomy): Eukaryota > Metazoa > Chordata > Mammalia > Rodentia > Dipodidae > Zapus > Zapus hudsonius. The sequence goes on along the minus strand of PVHP010017325.1, from coordinate 4,958 downwards.
AGACCACATATGCCTGGGATGCAGGTCACTGAAAAATCAAGCTGGAGCTGAGCTGGAAACCTCCCTGTTCACTAGCTGATAGAAAGCTGGTAGAAACTATGGCTGCATGCAGCCCTATGGGAGAGAGAAATCATCATGGGGGCGGTGAACAGCAGTGGACCTTGCAAGCCTTAAGATGGGCCAGCCAGGTCAAATGTGCCAACTGGGGTCATAGTGGCTCATCTATTGTGGGGAAAACCAATTGCTCTCTAATTGAATGGAGGCCCAGTCCACAAGAGGGAAAGCATGTCTGGTACTAAAGACCTAGTAAAAAGCCTATGGAGGGGGAGGGGTGTCATGAGCCTTAGGGGAGTAATGCCTGCTGTTGTCTGGCTAAACACATATTTTTGCCAACCAAACTGGTTTACAAGCACTTTTTTTTTTAATAAGCATACCCAAATAATGATGCTACTCTCACTCTTGGGTTGAGAAGCTTCTCTTTTTCAGATGGTGGTGACCACCTGGATAATGTAAACGACACCACAGTGCTGAAAAGAAATGACAGTGGAGTGTTCAGCACTGGGACATATCTATTACACTTCCCGAGGCTCAGGGTCTATTGAAGAAGAGGTGGAGGAAAGATTGTAAGAGCCAGAGGAAGGGTAGGACTGCTTACAACACAAACTTCCAGACACAAAATGACCTTGATATTCGTGATTTTTGCAGTGTCTGATAATACCTACACAAAATGGGGGGAAAAGAAGATGACACCGAAACAAAACAGAGACTAACACAAATGGTGCCTAGAAAAGGCCAGCACTTAACAGTTATTGGGAGGGGGAAGGGAATCATAATGGTCTATGGTCTATAATTATGGAAGCTATCAATAAAAAGTTTTTTAAAAAGCCAAACAGCATAACTCCTGCTGTAATCCTGGTCATAGACAAGTTACAGGTTAGCTACAATTTAAAGGAGATTATCATTTGAAGAAAAAGATATCTGCCCCCCCACACATTTTGCTTAAACATGTATTCATTAATCCAATCATCTGTTTGACTAATTCTATTGAAACTAGGAATTCATGCAGTCCCCATCACTCATAATTCTGTGATCATTTAGAGTGTGAAAACAACCAGACACGATATATAAGTGAGTGGGAATGGCTGTGTATATTAAAACTTTCATGAGTGCTGGGAAACACGGTAAGTGCAGAAATAGATGAAGGAGACGAGAACAGGGATAAGGAAAAAGGAAAGAAGCAGAGCTAAACCACAGAAAGTGAGTATAAGAATACAAAAGAATATTTTGAAGGGGAAAAGAGCAAGAGATTAGAAAGAATTAAAATGATTGTCCAGTAATGAAAGTTTGTAAGCAAAATTAGATACATATTAAAGGGGGAGTGAAAAATTAAAAAATGTAGACTTCAGAAGAATAAAAGAAACCAAAGTGTTACTAAAAGTACAGCTAAAAGAAAATGGGAAGCAGATGGGGTAAAAAGGGATTGTACAATAATGAAAAAATGTAAACAAAGTTAGATAAATGTATGAAGGAACATAAAAATAAAAGATTTTTTAGCACATTAAAGTAAGTACTACTAGAAGTGTAAAAAAAGAAGAGGAAATTCTATGAGTGGAAGATTAACTGTTGGAGCTGCTTTTTTCTTCAAAAATTGAAGTTTTTCGGGTATATGTGGGTTGAGCTGGTCTTTTCCATGATACATGCTGGTGCTGAGACTGAACAGGACAAGTGTCTTGTTTTAGAAGTTTTCCTTTTTTGCATGCTATGGGCTTTTGCTGGTCGCCCTTGGTTTGCTATCAGTGGGGTGGGCTCCTGAGACTCCGAGCTCATATCTCCTGGGTTGGCTTGTATCTTAACAAGGCGATGTCTCCTAAGTGTGTTAGGACGGAGGAAAGTAACGGCAGACAGCACTATCTATACACAGACTTGTAAGTACTATCAAAGCCTGCTGGGCACTCTTCATCCTGCTCAAGGGACAGGGCTTGGATGCCACACCGTCTAAGCACCTCATAGGATAGCTTCAGAGGCGGCTCTGCTGACCTCTGTCTCAGATTTATCAAACTCCAGAGTTATTCTCAGTTAACGAAGCCAATGAGAGTGGAGCTCTGACTTCACCTAAGTGCAAACATGACAAATACTAGCCTCTGAAATGAAACCTCAAAAATCTAGCAGTTTTCCAAAAACGGTATTTGCCACAATCTCCAGCACTTTCAAAAGGATCTTGGCATTTCTTTAATTTCATCTTTGTAGGGTGTAACTAGTCATAAACTTCTTTCTCATGTAACGTCTACCAACTCTCTCCTCTCTCCTCTCTCCTCTCTCCTCTCATTATTCCCCACAAAACATGCTTGACATCTGGCTCATGAGCACGGTCTCTTGTTCTCAGCATGCTGATTTTTGAATGCTATACAACACTACTAATTCCCAGTTTGTACGGCTGAGGTAGAGACAGTGCCTAGAAAAGGCCAGCACCTAACGATTACTGAGAAATACTGCTATTGAAAGTGGCCAGCAGGTACGCTCTCAAAACGTTTGATTCACATTGCTTCTCTTGTAAACCTGGGTCTCCTCCAAGAAATTAGATTCCCCTAGTAATTGGGTTGGAACCAGATCAGCAGATAATTGGATTAGTTCACCTTTATTACAGATTAAAGAGTTCTTTTTATTGTTTGATTTATCCTTTTATCCCTTTTGATCCTTTAAAAGTGATCGAAGGAAGATTTTATGGTAAGACCCAAACATTCCCTCAAGAGATAGAAATCAGGAGTATACTGGTTTGTTAGGAAAATTAAGCTTTTCTGTGTTCCCTTAATACTAAGAAAGACAGCACTTAATACATAGTTATTAAGGATTAAAGAGTTGTTTGGAATAATACATGTGACTTTAGTGTGTAAATGTGAGAAAGATAAATTTTGCACTAATGAATTTTCTAAAAAAGCCATTTGGCAGTCAATTTTAAAAACAGTAAAACTCTCCAAAAATCAATGAACCAATAATTCTTTTTAAAGGAATGTATCTTAAATTAAAATGTTTAGGTCCATATATAAGTCCAAGAATTTCATAAATTTCTTAAATAAATCCTAGCACTTCATAATCTGAGGAGTACTACTCTAGCCATGAGTTCAGACCCGCCTGGGCTGCACAGTGTTTTTGCTTTGCTCATTGCTGACAAAAATACCTGACAAAAGCAACTTAAAGAACAAAGAGTTTATTTTGGCTCAGGTTGAGGATACAGTCCACCTTGGTGGGGAAGGAAGGCACAGAAGGTGAGGGCGGATGGCTGGTCCACTGAGTCAGGACACCGAAATGAATGCTGATGCTGTGCTCTCTTTTCTCCAGCCAAGTAGCCCACAGAATGGTGCATCTCATCTCACTAAGCCTTCTGGAAATACTCTCAAAATACTCTCAAGGACATGTCCAGAGGTTTGTCTCCTAGGATAGATTCTAAATCCTGTCAAGACAATAATCAACATTAACTACAGCATACAAGGAGAGAGGGGAAAGAGAGAAGGGGGGAGAGAGAGACAGAGACAGAGACAGAGAGACACACAGAGAGTTCTTAAAAGTGCATATTGTCTAACCTGATCCATCCTAGGTTCTTTAACTTTACAGATTAAACTTACATTTTAGAATCAGGCATCTAGAGTTCATTCCTGGTTCTCCATTTAAAATGACACTCGTTTGACATTTGGCAACGTCTAGAGAATTTGGGGAAATTGAAATTTGTTGGAAATGCTACGGCTATCCAGCTGTTAGAAGCCGTCATGTTATAAACATCCTACAAGAAAAGAATTATAGGATCTCAAATGTTAGTAGTGTCAAGACAAGAAATCCTCATTTAGTCTGTAGAATAGCATGAGTAATATTTTAAGTAGCGTATATGATGGACAATATATCATTCTGCATAGTTAATGTCTTGTACTTTCTAATAATTATTCTGCTGTAAACCGAATGTTTGCGTACCATCAAATTCATAATGAAGCTTAAACCTCTAATTTCATGGCATTTGAAGGTCAGGTTTCTGGGAGATTATGATATGAGAGCAAGGTTCTCACAAGTGACACTAATTCCCCTGCAAGATGAAGATAACTCTCCCTCTCCATGGTGAGGCTCTAGAAGGTGTTCCTCTGCCAAACAGGAAAAGCCCTCACCAGGGACAGAATTGGCCAACTCTTTTTGTTTACTTTTTAAACATCTTTATTGACAATAATTAGATACATTGTATGAGCAAATCTTGTGGTGGTACCCCTATTTCCCTCCTCCCTGTCCCCAACCCACTGGGGGCCCTGGGTTTGATCTTGGACTTCCAAGCCTTCAAAATAGTGAAGAATAAATTTGTTGTGCTAATTAGTTTATGACATGTTGTTATAGCAGCCAAATAAATCTAAGTCAGTCTCCTTTCCCATGGCCCATGGGTTTTAAGTAGATTTTAGTTCTTATCATTTTCGATGCACCCCTTTATTGTTTTCTGAGATATATGCTATTCATGTGACTTCAAAATGAGAAACTTGAACATTGTCAGTCAAACATTTATAGGTAATTTTCAGATTATTTCTTTAGGTAGATAATCATTCATTTTCATTATTGGAAATATCAACCTTGCTTTGTGATTTCAGCTTATTTTATTTCCATGCCCAAATAACAATATATATACTCTTAATATACATTAAATTAGAATTTTTTGATCTAGTACAATTTTGTGGAGTAAAAGAAAATTTACTTGTAATGATCGCATATTAACATGAGACCCTTTGGGAAAGGACTTTCTGCTTAGAGTTCAGAGGCTATTCTGCACTTCACAATAATCAATTTAGTAAACGAATACCTTTAAGCTTTGTTCAAATATTTATCAAGTGTAAAGAACTTGTAAACTCAGGCATTATTGTTTCAATTGTGCAACTTAGTTTGAAACGGTTGCCTTTTCAGTGGGTTACATTTATAAACAGTGAAAAGAATTTTTC